>JAJJWX010000965.1:600000-861309 GCA_023529315.1 Papaver bracteatum
CTTCGCAGAAAAGATATGAGAAGAGGCAAGATGTAGGGACAGAATATTGTCACAACAATATTCCTGCGAAATAGACAACAGTACTACGACACATCAATAATAAACAACTGTTCTGCGACACATCAATGATATTCTGCGAGACATCCGAAGATGACTTAAACAATGACGTAACGACAGAAACACGAAGAAAGTGTGACATGTTTGCGGTATATCAATAAAACCTGCGAAAGATAAAGGCGGTGCCAACTGCGATTTATCACAAGAACTCAGATCCGAAATTGAAGGGAATCTTAGCTGTAAATGAGCTGTCATGAGCTGTAATCCACTATGTAAATACCTATATAAATGAGGTGAATAGTTCCAGAGAGGGTAATGAATTTTTATGTGTTAGGAAAGTTTTTAGGAGAGAGAAAAATCTTTGTTAAGTGTTCTGTGTTCTTGATTTCTGTAATTCCATAAGATCATATTAATGAAAAAGTGTCCTTAATCTTCAAATTATGTCATAGATATTGATAGATTCTTGAATAGGGTGTAGTGTGGGAATTCCTGCAACTACATCTCGTCTTCAACTCAAGAAGTTTTGTTGTCATCTGAAGGTGCCTGTGCTGTTTTAGCTGCATCAATTGATGAAAATACGAAATCTACGTCTCAAAAAGATGAAGAGAATCCTACTTTTAACGGAGATGAGAATCTGGTTGACAAGGTTTCGCATGATGTTATTAGTGAGTTTTCAAATTCTCATAAATCTAATGATTTAATGATTTCTGATAGTGATAATTCTTCTTTATCTAATGTTGAGAATAATCAAGTTCTTAATCATGAGGAAACACGTACAATCATCTCTTATGTAAACCCTAGTAAGACTCAACTTGTCGAGTTAACTCTGGAGAATTCTTTCGTGGTATATCCAACTAGAACAGTAAATTATAATCCATTGTTTCATATTTCTGTCTATGTGCTTGATTACTTATCTCAAGAAGATATAAGTATTGAGAATTACTCTGGAAGAATGCGTGGTCGAATATTCTCAAACGCCGAGAGAGTATCTTTGGAAAAAGAATTAGCATGGGACTTAAGAAGCAACATGACTCCTGTAACAGCCAATCGAAGCATCGATAGTTACACGAAGAACACTATTACATGTGAGATGATCGAATTGGAAATACTGAATGAAGGATACGGTTCAGGATCCAAGTTGGGTTCGATAAGCTTTCCCAAGAAAAATATTGATCTTCTTGTTAAGATAGAAAATATACATCTTCATGGAGTTAATGTAATAACTTTTCCAGAAGACGACAAGGAGGATATCTTATTGTTGGGTGATAGGAAAACGTCTGTGACGGCAGAGGTTGTTAATAATTACAGTAAGGAGTAAATCCCATTTGATGTCATCTGGAACGATAATTTTCCAATGAACGCAGCAAAATACTTCATTCTTGATCTAATCAATTTATCTCGTCTAAACAAGATGTCTTTGCTTAAAAAGGTTCTTTCATGGGGCGTGAATTACTTTGTTCTTAATAATCCTGTGAACGGTATTAATGAATCATCACATGGATTATTGGAACGAGAAAGGACGGATGATGTTTTCGTCAAGTTCGGTGATGAAACCTTCCTTTCTCAAGACTTCCCAGGATCTGTATACTTCACAGTTTACCTTTACCCTGCAACCATTGCATTGTGGACTGATAAGATCAAGCATTTCCATGAATTTGTACCCATTGGTGATCTTTGGGTCCATATGAATGCACTTTCAATTTTCTTCTTTAAATTCAAAATTTTGAAGAATGAATCATACCCAGGAGTTCCGGAAATGAGGTGTTGCTTGAATTCTATAAATGTTTGTGTTACTTGGAAAGGAGCGACAACAGATCCATTGATAACTATCGCTATGATAATATCTGGAGTTCTGAAGAAAAACAACTTACCAGGTGTTATCTTTACTGTTTTATGTGGAGGATCTGAGTTTGGTGAAGCCATAGCAAATGATACACATATTCCTATGATTTCATGCTTTGGAAGTATCAAGGTGAAGCTAATGGTTCAACAGACGGTTAATCAGAATTTTGGTACATGCTTGCTGGAATTTAGTAACAACACTGCCATAATTGTAATGGAAGATGCGTACATTTCACTGGCTGTCCGTTCTGTTTTGATTGTTGCTGTTAGTACAGCTGGAAAACGCTGCACTACATATCGTAGGCTGCTCATTCATAACAGCTATACGTTCAAAACAGGTGTTGGAGTAAGATATATGGGTCTGCCTGATCGTGCTTTCCGATAAATGTTGTTTGAAGGTAGTCAAAATACGCAGTATTACAGTAATAACAAGTATCCATGACTTCTTAATGCTTCGAATTACAATTTCCAGAAGACATCAGCTCTATACATCTTTGAACCTTCTGGTCATCCTTGTGTCACTGTGATATTTACACGAACACTTCAGATGATACACAATAATGAAGAAGGTAGTGGTATGAAGATGAGTTGCGCAAGATTTGACGAGAGCTGTGTAGGGAAAATATGCATGTGGACAATTGACTTGTCATTTTATATTGCTAATACTCGAGGTAGTAGTCATCAGCTGCTAAAGATCCCAATTCACCAAGTTGTGCAAGTACGGGCGATTAAATCCAGTGAGATGTTTAGGAAACACATAATGAAACATACCCGTGAACTGCAAAAAGTTGACACCAGGGCAAATAAGGATAAGTCACAGCCTTGTGGGTTGCCATTATCGAAGTCTGGAAAGGTCATGTTTGTCGTTAATACGGATCGTTTGGACTGCATGAGAACGAAGGGAAATATGGCAGGAGTGCTCTCCGATAGTTGGGAGAACTTTTGTGTACCTTTTGGCCAGTCTTGTCTCGTTGTGGTTGAATTTCCACGGGAATATAAGATATCCGATGAGATGTCCAATGAGGATTGCATGGATAGTGTGGTATTTTTATTTCACAATAGATACACGACAACTTGGTTTTGGTGTGCCGGTAAAGAACTTTTTATAAAGGCCGGGCGAGGACGTCTTAAGGTGGATGCTAAACCATTAAGATTTTCATTGGCACAAGATTGCTTTCAATATCTAAATGCTGCAATTGAAGCTTCACTTCAGGTATTTGGAGGTAGATCACCAACACCAGCATGTAAAGAAGTGGTTAAAGAACTTTATATAATCATTTTCCAAGAGAGTATATCGAAGAGGCTCGAAATTAACACTAGATACTCTGTTTGTCAAGGGTAATTGGGCTCAAAAATCAATAAAATGTTACTTAACTCAATTGGAAACAAATTTACGTCAGGCACTTTACTGCAGTTATTAAAGAACATGCAACATGATCTTTCATCCGCATTTGGTAGCAATCTGCAGGTCAACCAAGTTGACGGAGAGGTGAAGAATTTAGTGACCGCTATACGCTTGGTTAATACCATTACTTTCATTTATGGCGTGATTTTTGTGTTCGATCGCGGAAAATTTAAGTACACATCTTATGATGCTTGGAACAACATTTGGTTGTTATTTCATTTTAGAATCTCCAAGGTTGTGAGATTTTTGTTTGATCGTGGTAAGCCGTACCAGTGGTTTGAGAGAAATATATGGAGAGTAAAAGACGCGTCGTATTCATTGGATCATTCTAAGATGATAACTCGAGGACGAGTTTCTTTCAAGAATGGGGGACTGATGTAGGACATCTCTTCCTTAGTCTCCAAGCTATCTTATTTCCTTTTAAGTATTTTTCTTCTTTTAGAGTTTTACTATTTTTAGATTCTTTCATGCCTATATAAACAGGCTATGTCGTTCTTAGAAGATACACAATTATTATCAAGTTTATTAACTCAATCTCTGTTTCAGAGTATCCATTCTATCTTCTTTCTTTAAACCCTATTTTACTTCTTCTGTTTTTCTCAACCTTTCGTCTCTTCTCATCACCTGCAATCTCCGTATTGCATTCTCCCTACTCGTTCTACATTAGAGTTAATGTTGTAGATGTGCTTGAGAAAAGTACAACTAAATCGATAACTAAAAAGAAAAAAATAATGAAAAACTGACATTTCCACAATAGGCATGATCATTCCCGATCCCTGGAAGGTGTTTTCTTTGTTAACCGTTTAGCTCATGGAATCTCCACAAACACGCTCGATTAATTCAATATATTTACTCAAGGGAGTACTTCCTGTACCGACTCAAAATTAATACAGTAACTATGAAATTTGTTTCCAGTTGGTGAAGACAAAATCAGATAAGTAACGTATGAACTTTGCGCTCCGCTCACAGTTGCAACAGGCAAGGCATGTACATCCCAACAACTAAAATTATCGCGTAGTAAACCTGTATATCAAAGCCCAACTATTAAAAACTGCGAATCAACTTCTGTATGCAGAGACTAATAAATAATGTACATTGTGGTTTTTATATGTGACCCATTACTTGAAAGATATTGTTCGTCATGTTTGTGTTATAGTTATTCTTAATAAAATTTAGCCAAAACCCCAAAGATCATTAGACAGAAATTATAATATTCATAAGTCACTCTATCTAGTTAGCTCGTATGTGAGTTCGATAAACATAAAAATCATTAATATGGTTTAAAAATTGATGAAAATCCTACATATCAACAGAAACTAACCTAGGATGTTGACCAACAAAGCTTCATCTCCGTCATTTAACTCAATTTCATAAAACAACAGAAGGAACAATAGGTATGTCAGAAAAATCCTTTTCTCATTCTATAAGGTTCTTAAGCTCATAAGTTATGAATCATTCCATGTAAACCATGATACTGGCAGTTGCCTCTTTCTGATTATACTCTGGCTTAACAACAACGTCAGTCGAAGCTTTGAATATACCTCGAATCTCAACAAATCTTTTTCAAAATATAAATACAAACACAAAAAACTTTGGGATAATAAGACAGTAATGTTCAAGGCATTTATTCAAACAGTTTGTCTCAAACCAAATTGTGGATGATAGTATATATATAATGCAAGACTAAGCACAACTGTACAATAAAAAAGACCAACTATATCTACAGTTGGATAACTTCCTACTGATACCTCAAAAACGTCAATGAAGTACCGGTTCCTATGAAACTCCCCAATCAGTTTTGTATGATCTGTAGTCCTGCACAAATAGAGCTGCAAATATGGTTAATCTCGCTGATCAAGTTAAGACATGGAAGAAGATTTGCATGGAAATACTGATCTGGCTTAATATGTGGGGAGCAACTTTTAACAATCTAAATATTTAAGTATGTTGGTTCGATGAATTGGAATCAAGAGCCCTATTTATGTTGCTGTCGGAATTAACGTTAAGTTGTTGGCTAAATCCAGAAAACCCCCAACTCATTTTTTCTTGATTGCATCACCTACAGACTTAACGGACCAACAATCAGTTCACCAAAAAATATAAAGCTACAAACACTGATGAAGATAATAACAATGAAACCATACAAAACTAATAAGATTCAAAAACCAAACAGAAATCTGAACAAAGTGATTTATTTCTCAGAGAGGAAAAAGAGCGAAAAGCGAGAGAGTGTTTGAGAAATCTTTATTGAGAAATTTAGATTTTACACAAAGAATCGTACCCACCCCATATTTTGTTCACCTACACCCCTCACTAAATCCAGCTATAAAAGGTGGTGGGTAATCCATTATGTCCACCTTCTGAGCTTCACAAACTCTTTGTAATCATCCTACAGATCTAGCAAATTGACAAAGAAATAAAGAAATCGCATTCATGATAGATGTGAAATATAAACACCTGAAGGATAATAACAATAAAAAAATACTGTAGAAGAAAGAAGCTTTCCCACAGATACAGTGGAAATGGAAAAATAGTTTCTTCACATTGGAAAGCTACTATCTGCAATGTTCTTAAAGCCATTTTCGTTTCTACATTTCCTGCAACATACCAAAGACAAAACAAATAAGACGCTGGATCAAACTAGTTGCTGACTTGGTGATCTTGTTATAATGAAGTGATGAACACAGAAAAAGCACCACTAATTAGAAAAAAAGGCAGTTCTTATAGATATTATAAAATGACTGTACGAATGAAAAAGAAGAAGACCAATTAAGCTCTTAAACATGCCAAATAAAAGAAAGATTAACAAATTTTGATAAACAACGTCTTACCGGATGTGCAAAGATAAAGTTCTTTGATCCCGACAAATACTTGTTTGCGTCTTTGTTTCCATGCTGCAATAGGAAGTGAGACAGAGGATGGTATTAAATTAGAATATAAATTAAGATAAAGTTCACTAGTGGGCACATCTTCTTGCTTGGAGGTGCTGCCGTTCATGGAAATAACAATAAAAAAATACTGTAGAAGAAAGAAGCTTTCCCACAGATACAGTGGAAATGGAAAAATAGTTTCTTCACATTGGAAAGCTACTATCTGCAATGTTCTTAAAGCCATTTTCGTTTCTACATTTCCTGCAACATACCAAAGACAAAACAAATAAGACGCTGGATCAAACTAGTTGCTGACTTGGTGATCTTGTTATAATGAAGTGATGAACTAATGGTATGCCAAATAAAAGAAAGATTAACAAATTTTGATAAACAACGTCTTACCGGATGTGCAAAGATAAAGTTCTTTGATCCCGACAAATACTTGTTTGCGTCTTTGTTTCCATGCTGCAATAGGAAGTGAGACAGAGGATGGTATTAAATTAGAATATAAATTAATTCTATGGTATTGATGAGTTTGGGATTTCGTAAATTAATTCTACCGTAATACAACAAAATGTAATTCTCAACTTTGTTCTTGATGATTGATTTTGCAGTTCAGGTGACAAAGTTTCACTCATAACCAACAAAAATCCGTAATGGCTAATATACTAACAGAAAAATATCCACATTCAGATCCGAAACTATCCCTTCAATATCCTTCTACTTGGATCATGTTCTATTCAGAACAGTAACCCAAAGGCCTTACAGAAAATTAGACACAATTGAACTGAAAGCATGTTATAGGATATGAAGGTGACAACCCCAAAATGTTGTCAACAACAAAAACCCCATGAAAAAAGAGTTTGTAATTGGACTATCAAACTGTGATTCTCAAAACCCAATAAAACAATATCCATAAGCATTTGATAAACACATGTTAAACAACAAATATATTTATGATACCACAAAGCACAAACCCCAAATCCTGTAAATTACACTAAAATAATAACAAAAGGAATACAAAACATTATACTTCTCCTCTTTTCTGAATTTTTACTATGTCCACAAATTATAACCTTAGATTTGGTTAACCGGAAACAAAATCATTTATTGCCTCCAGGTCACACATATCTTTGTGGATTACTTCACTCAAAACATCATCAAATTAATTCCACTCCAATTATGTTTAAAAATTGTAAAAAATTTACCTTTCGCTTTGAAGAAATTTGAGTGGAACTGTCCTTGATGGCCTTCCTAAAATCAAACATAAACACATGATTTTTGAATGTATAAGTAATTCTGAAATCGAAATTGATAGGGAAAAAAATAAAGAAATATTTGAACCTGGAATAGTTTTTCTCGATTGATTTCTTCATCTGGTTGCAAATTGATCTCAACTGAACTCTTATCATCATCCAAGAACTCTCAAAAGACATATCAATATCCGATTCAGACACAGTCTCAGCTGCTCTTCCCAAAACCAAACCCTAGATTCTAAAAATTTCAATTATTTTGACTTAATCACCAATCTCAGTTCTTAATAACCCTTATCTCGACAAACCCATATCAATTTCCGCTCTGATTCGCTCTTCAGTTTCATCTGCAATTTCAATGAAGAAGTAAACACATTTCTCACCACTATTACGATCAGACACATCAGATTCTGGATTTGACAATCCCTATTAGCAGAAGCTATAGATTAATCCTCCTCGAAACAACTACTTCTTTACAGAGTTTGAGATTGACGCAAGGTTAAATAGAAAATAGGAGAAAAAGATTAGGGCTAGGTTCCTTGGATTAAAAGAACCAATCCTAGAATTAATCTATCTTCTCATATCAACTCTTCAGAGAGACGAACATACACCTCCGGCAGGAATTGTTGTTGTTGAGATTCATTGAAATCAAAAGACAGAGTTGAGGAAACGAAGAGTTATGTGTTTTTTTTTCTTTATTAGCATGAAGAGATGGTCGGTATTAACATTCAAAGAAATTATTTAAGCCAAAAAAGCTTTTTGAAGCACAGAGAGTATCACCTTCCATTATAAATAGTATTAATACATATTATATGGACTTATATAAGTGCACTACGCCCAACCATCTCCTTATAATTGCATATAAAATTGTCCCTTTCAGGAATTCATATCACCATAACAAATCATTAGCTTGGAAAGCTTTAAACTGTATTTTAAAAAGCATGGACGGGTCGTGCCACAATCCGTATCAATAATGGAGTCAAAGAAGTTTAAAGAAATGAATGCTCAACATGCATTCATCTTCCGTATTCTCTTCCGAGTGTTAGGCATATTTAAACTTACAGTGATCAAAGCATGCATCTAGACTACCTACCTAGTTATTCTGAAAGACTACCCCCAAATACATATGCCCCGAAAAAAGAATCTCTAATCAAAAGTAAAAATATGGCATGCAAGAATAATTAAAAGAAAATAAGTATCTACCTGTATGACATGTCATAATATGTCGAATTGTCGATTATGAGTTTAACTTTGTTAGTATCTCCAAGTAGTGTAGACGCATTTGAATGAGTCAGTTGATTGAAATTCGTTGTTAGACCACTTTTGACACTTCTGTTATAGCTCAATGGCAACCATTTCGGTACCTCAACCAACAACCATATGGTATCAACAAAAGAACAAAGTCGAGATCCAAAACCCCAATAAAAGGATGATCAAAATCAGAACCTGCATAGGGCTCAGAACTACCAAACACAATAACGTTGGAGTTTTATCTGGGCCTATTTTGCTATTCTTCCTCTCCAGAATTCCAACTTTAAACCTGAAATAAAGAACCCCGTTAAGCCAAATGAACACCTAATTTTGAAGAATCATTATCAAACAAAATAGTTGAATTCCAATGCATACAAACAAAATAGCTAGAGTTCTAGTGCAAACAAACAAAATAGCTAGAATTCCAATGCAAACAAATAATGGTTGCATGATCAAGCCCCGCTAAAACCATACTAAGACGCGAGCTGAAGCTGTTCTGTTTATGTGAGCAATTCATCAAGTATATTTCCTTAACTTCTTTTGTTTTCCATTAAATCGAGACATAACCATGTGATAATACAGTTATAGAATACAATAGAATACGATATTGATTTGAGATACCTCTATTTAACTATATCAGAAAGAAGAATCAAAACCAAAAAAAAAAAAAACTATAGAATATAGTTGCAGTTAGGGTTTTTATTTATGTGTATACCTTCTGTTTTTATTCTTCTTCATCATCTTCTTCTTCCCAATTTTGCTTTGCCTCCAAAAGCACAAACTAAAACATTGCAAAAAATCAACAAACTTATCATTAAGAATTACAATCTACAACAGATAAGCAAGGAAGAACCGCAAAAAAAATAAAAAAATGACCAAATCAAAATAATGCAAATCCTCAAATTAAAGTCTGGCCCAATCATCAAAATCTGGAGCTACAATCTCAAAAGTACACATACAGTAAAAAACCGAACATCAATAGCAAAGAGGATAGAAATACCCAATTCATACCTGGTTGAGAACTCCCGTTTGTATACCTGCCAACAAAAACAAATAGAAATAATAATCACAAAACAAACACGATCAGAAAATAAGGAGACTGAAAGATATCAGAGAAAGGTATTCCAAATTTTAAGATTATGAATCAAAGACCCCGAATTAATATATTGTATCAATCAAAAAGCTTAATCAAGCAAAAAATCATAAACAAAAATTGAAACTAATGTAATTCCGGCAGCAATATTTCTATATACATTTTCTTCTCCACCAAAAAAAAAATCAGGATCCTAATTAAGGTATAACTCTTCATAATCATCCCGTAATTAAGAAGCTTTTGCACAATGAATAAGGTTTCAAGAAAATCTGCAGCTATATAATTTAATACAGACAATCAAATTACCCAATATAGTAGTCTTGATCCATTTTATTCTGGGATTTTCATCCTGATTAAAAAAAACAAAAGAAATGTTTTCCAAAAGGAAAACTACACAATTTCTTAATTCAACTAATAACTTACTGCATTTTTGTCAAGATCGTCATCAAAGTCAAAGAAATTGAAGAAACTTTTATCCTATCGGACAGGTATCACATTCTTCTCAGGATTCCATTCAACTGCAGTCCTACACAATGACAATCTCTGAGTAAGAAAGCAATAGACAATTACTAAGTAAGAGTTGTAAAAGTGTGTTGTCAGAAGCTTACCCTGTTACTCCTTCCAAAATTGGTTCATCATCATCCATCATGACAGAAGTTTTTGTCAGGATAGAATTATGGAAATATGGATTGGTATGAAAACAGAAATCAAGCTTGAACCCCTTGGGCGTATCAATCCTGCACCACTTGATACCTTTCAGATACTTAAGGGGATCTTCATCCATCTTTGTGATCTACATTTTAGAAAGTCCAAATTATACTAACAGTTCAGAGCAAATTATACTAACAGTTCAGCAACAGTATTAGTGGCTAATCATAACACTTACCTTCTCTGATAGTACTTCATTTGTCTTCATTGCATTGAGCCAAAAATCAGGAACACCCTTCTTAACGGCAAATAGACAATTTAAAGTCAAGCACCGCTCTGATTTTAAATTTTTTAAAAAGGACTAACACCCTGTAACAAATATTCAAGAGCTATCTTCCGTCTCATCATCACCTCCTAGTTGCTGTGCAATCTTCCATCAGTTTCAGTTTCAGTTTCAGTTTCAATTCAGTTTCAATCGAACTCAATTTCAGTTACAAGTAAGAACACCAAAATCTGTTGCCTTCACTGATTTCCCCCATCTTCTACTACGTCTTCTTAATACATCACCACAAACCCTGAATTCAAAAATACTATCTTTCTTCTCCCTGTGTTCACAGCCAAGACCAACCGCTCCTCTTTAATTATATAGCTCATGGGGATATTCGAGCTCAACCCAATTTCAGCAGCTTCAATAAACCCCAATTTCATCTTTTAGTTACATAGAATCAGCACTAATCTGTAAAACTATAGACAAAAACAAAAAAGCTTCAGTCAGTATATTCATCAAACGCTTTTTACATATACAGTATCAAAATGAAAATCCCCAAATAAACTTTCGATTGGAAATTAAAACCTAAAGTTTCAGGTTAATTTTCACTATAATACTGGGAGATTTAGAAGAAGAAGATCAAACGAAAAAAAGAATCAAACTTTAAACCTAGAATTAATCGAATACCCCTTTCAACAGAAGCGTGCTGGCTTGGTTTCGTGATTTTTTTTTGTGAATTTTGGAATTTGATCAAAACACAACTATCATTCCCAGCCGTCCAAGTCAAACGAAATCCGGACAATCCCGACCACAGGATGACCCTTTTCGGCCAATCCTGTCCACTCTTTGACTCTTTGATCAAGGAGACAAAGACCACCTTTTTTTATAACAGTGACTAGATATCATCGGGGCCTTACGGCCCTGATTCAACCTCTAATTTTAGTGATTAATATAAAGCTTCTTAAAATAGGAAATAGTTCACTCGACTTTGCTGGATATGAGTTTCCAAAAATATCTTAGTATCTAATATTTTAAATTCAATATGGATTCATACATAAGAAAAGGTTCTATGTCGATTCAAACATTGTACTTGTGAGGTTGTACCTATGGGATAGCGGAAGAGGAAAGAAGATTTCACATAGTAATTTTGATCTTTGTGATGTTTTTAAAGAAAGATACACTTACTATACATCTTAAATATCCTAATTTAAAATAGGGTACATAGTATACATTTTCTATTTCAACTACCTCGTCTTTGTATATTTGAATTTCTTGTAGCTCAAGGAAAAGGCTTTCCTTGTTTGTAATTGCTCTACGTTTTAAATGATCATCATGTCTCATATTTATGTTCTCTTAAGAATCATTTTGGTTTCTAATTTTGTAAAAATGATAGACTTTAGTACTTCTCTATCAGTTAGCAGCGCATTAGATTTCTTATCATGTTAAGCAACGTTGTTTTCCTTACTTTTCACTGGCTTTGTTGTCATCTACATCAATCAAGTCATTATAAATATAATCAACATTATCAGTAACAAATTTTAAATATCAAATTGTTTCAATATTTCTCCAACTTTTAATATTATTATTTAATAAAAAATCAGTTTGTATTGTTGGCCACCACCTTGAGACCCAGTATTTTAGAACATTCCAGCAAGCTTGTCAGCCAAAGACTGTGTTCTCCATCAAACCCCTGCAAGTCCATAAAAACTTTGCATCGGGCTTCCATAATCCTAAATACAGTAAAGAAAACAAAGATAAGCAACTCATCATCATCAAGATTATTAGAAATACAATATTAGCAATAACAACATAAAAGTATTTCATGCTTATAAAAGATAAAGAATAAAATCTATTGTAGTTTTCCAAAATGAAAAATAACCAACCCTAAAAAAAATCCTTGTACATTTTCTAACTGGTTATCTTTATCCAAATCCTTGACATTTCATGGTTAGATTTTTTATCAGTTTTGATATTAGATTATGTATTATCTTTTGTTATTCAATATTTACAGATCACCATCTATTAAGAACATCAGTTTTCTGGATTACATTAAGAACATCACTATCTATCGGGGGATCCTTGAACTCCTAATAAAGAGTTAGAGAACAATTAGGAATATATATACTATCTTCGTACCCTATATAAAAGCGGAGCATTCTACTTTGGCTGTCCTATTATATAAGCCGGATATCCAATTTGAAGATGGCTTTTTCCACATATACCCAACAAATAAGTTAGTGTTTATTGTCTTAAAATGAAATCATGGGTAAAACAGGAAAAGTGATGGATACTTATGAAATCTATATTTTTTCTTAATCTAAGGGAATTGGAAAATTC
Source organism: Papaver bracteatum (assembly GCA_023529315.1). Lineage (NCBI taxonomy): Eukaryota > Viridiplantae > Streptophyta > Magnoliopsida > Ranunculales > Papaveraceae > Papaver > Papaver bracteatum. The sequence continues at coordinate 613,025 of JAJJWX010000965.1, forward strand.
GGCCTTTATATAGAGGACGCAGGGAGTGTATGGCTAAAGATAACATGTCTTGTTTAATAAGGCTTAAGTTTTATACTTGAAAAACACTTGGGACCATAGTACTTTCAAGTTCTATTATACAAATTTAAGACAAGTGAATACACCAAATACATTTTCTCTTGATTATGTTTCAGAACTGTTTTCATCAACGTCATGCCGATCTCTCTATATCTCAGCAAGTTGACGAATCAAAGGAACATTTATTACCTTGTGGAAAAAGTATATTCTTAAATATGGCTCACTATCGGTGAATTGGTTTATCTTTGACCCTTGTGTGGCCCTTTTTGTACTTCATACACGACCGTCTCTTTAATTCGGTAATATTCCAGTTGAAATGTGCATCATGTGCCACAACTTGTCAACCCCGGTGATTCGTAATACCATTTTGAAAGTTTTTATCTTTAATATATAAAATAAATAGACTTTTGTTATTCATGGAGAAAAATACATGAGGTTATCCCCCATTGGTTCTTGCAGGGTTCTTATTTTCTCAAAGTTATTGTGATGCTGTCGTCTGTCGCATTATCTTGGAAGATGAGCGTATTTTCTAATGGTTAAAACAACCGTGTCATATTTTAGGTAATTAAATATTGATGATTCATTGTATTAAATTAATATTTATCCAAACATAATTATACATCATTATATAATGTCTTTTTTATGTTTTTTTTGTCTGTTCTTGCGATCCTTTCTTGTGTTAAGATTGATATTGAATGTTTTTATTAGGTTAACATTTCAATTTTAAAACTTTTTTCAAAACATAATGGTACCATCATATTGTGCGCATAAAAATGTATCTCTGGGTGCTCCTATTTGGTAAAAGTACGTTATTGTTATTCCATTATTTAATTATGTACACTATTGAGCTTTTCTTCATGTCACTTACCTTTCCATCGACCACCAAATGGTCTTTATTCATAAGTTGTGTTCTCTTAGATTTGAATTGATGAAGTCCAAGCTCAAAATGACTTCATTTCTTTATTTTGATAAAGCGAAGTAATTTTGACATACTTCAGTTACCATATCAATTAGATTGTTGCCAGAGTATGTTAATTAATTAACGTAATGTTGAATTACCTTTGATTGTAGATGTTCATATTCGTGTATCATATTCCTTTTTTCTGCATCTGTTAATAAAATTATTCTTGAGATAAATCTTCTTTGAGTAATGTATGTCCAAGATTACTATAGTAGTGTGTCCAATAAACCAATCCAATAAAAGTATTAAGAAATATATGTTGAAAGAGATACAAATATATATTAACATTAATATGAATCGTATCCAAAATGTTAAACAGTCGAAGGGGTTGGTTCCAACATAACCATTTTTAGTGGAGTACGGATACACAAAAATAGATAGTTAAAACAATAGAATTTCATAATAAGAGTTATAGGATGAATAATTTTTCTTTCACGTTTTATATAACTGATTTAAAAAACTATGTAAGTGTTTACAGAAAAATTTAGAAAAGGGAAGAAAATTTAAATATTATATGTCCTTCTGAAATCATAGGCGGTTATGTCAGTTGATCTCAAACGTCCACCGAAGAATGTTGAAAATTTTTCTCACTCTCAAGAGAGTATAATAATCATCTAATACGCATTGAAAACTAAAACTTGAAACTATAAGATTGTTTATGAGTTAACCGAGCTTTGTCTAAGTTATTTTGCATTTGAATCCCTTTGCTTCGTTTCAGGTTGCGAACCTAAATCACCATATCAATATTTAGATGAGTACGCATGATAGGATTCAAAAATCTAAGTTAACCTATTTGCTCCGTTCAGTTTTAGTAAAATATCATCCGGAGCTAGACCTGAGAGGCCAATCTCTTTGTTGTATAACCGTGAGTTCATCAATCTGTTGACCAATTCATATTTTTACTTTGATATTTTTCTCAAAGGTAAGATAAGTACTATCTAATTGGAGATTCCTTCACAAAAAAAATAAAATAAATCTTATTGGGATTTAGAGAACTCTAATTGGGATTCGTATGACCTTTTTTTTTAGCTTACTAAAGGTTTGCATTAATTTTATTAGCTCTTTACACATAGTACTGCAGGCTTGGTGTTTGAGTTTTCGTTTTTGTTTTAGTTGTTTATCCCGAAATTGTTAAGAGCATGTTTCTTTTAGGTTTCATAAGCATGTTTCCTAGATGTAGCTTGACGATTGTAATGTTAAAAATGCACTCGATGTATTATGCTCTTGTATCTGTTCTCAGAATAATAAAGGTTCTTCGTTACTATCATATATAATTTTCTCAATTTGTCGGGAGCTCCAGACAACAATAAGATATTTATTTTCATAACATTTTTTTAATTTTGGTTCCCTTATGGATAAATTGGTAAGTTTTAATTATGCAGTTATAGGATATTACTAAATAACTTGACATATTTAACTTTGCACGTCTTCCGAGACACATTATCACTATCAGATATTAGGGGTAAATCATATTGCATGTAAAATCCAACATTCCAGAATTTGTTTCGGAAGGAAGTCAGGTTAAAGCGTAAGGAAAACATGACGCGATTGCCATTGACTCAGTTCAAAGACTTCGAATATTTTAAGATTCCGTATTTACCAAATTGGTCCGTCAGTTGCTATTTAAGTTGATGAAATTGGATAAACAGAGTGCAGTGGTACATTTCCTCCGTTTTGGAAAAGAGTTACCTTCATCTTTTTAATTTAGTCCATTTTCAGGATAAAATTATAAAGTGATATTACTCTTTTCCAGCAACACATGTAATAATTTCCAGCAACGATTGTAATAATTACTCCTAATTAATTGATAATTTAGGCATGAGAAAATCTTAAATTTCATCCTCAACCTAATCAGCTCACGAATAATCAAACTGCCAATACATTATAAAAACATCTAATTCTAATAGTTTATATAATTGGCACATTCAAATTTCCGGAACTTTTGAGACTAAGCATATATAAAATCAGCAATTGATGTTGCAGGTTCATCCCAATTGCAAAAAAGACTTTGTTTTGTTAATTTTTGCATTCTAGATCTCTGTATTGTAGTCTCTACGGGAACATGAACCACTGTTGTATGAAAAGATATTATTGAACCCATCATAGAGATGTTGGAGTGTCCGTCCATAATGACACATTCTGGCTGTTTACATTTTGAACAGTGCCATATATAGTTCGTCATTCCTATAGTTTGGTTCTAAAATGGTGAGACGACCATGTTTTGGAATAGCCTAAAGAAAGATTATATATATATATATTAGAAAATAACAATGTAGATATAATTTACTCATCAGTATATATATATACCATACACTCGTTGTGCCTCGCAAGCTACAATTAGAGTTAGACTTTGGGTCTTGGGTTAATATAACAAATGGAAAAATGGGAGTACTTAATTTACCTCAATATCTAAGGAGAAAACATCGCCATAAAACATCAACACGAAGGACATCCGTACTTGTGCTAACCTATTTTATATATTTTTAACCGAAGTTGGTTTAATATTTATATTTCTAATAAAAGATGCTTCTAAGAGCAGTGAAATATGTTAGTCTTACAAATACTAACACACTTCATCTAATAGTTGTATTTTTCATCTTTATTGACCAAGGATGAAATTAAAGAATTGTAAGCTTCATCATTTCCGTGTTATGCTGAAACTTGTAATAGTTTTGAGCCTCTTATATGTCCTTGCATTTCTAATAAGACCAAAAAAGATAAATACGTCAGTACTCTAATAACACAATAAGTAACCAAGTATCATCAAAACCCAATCCACCAACGACAATAAAATGTTTATAAAATTCCGACCTTGTCTCTGAGTAACCCAGATGAAGATATATTCTCATAATTCGTATACAATATACACTTAGAGTACTACAAATATCTATTCCATAATTAACTAAATAACATTAATTATTACTCTTTAATATCAAACATTGAATACTTTTTTCTATAAAAAAGCGGAAAACAGAAAATGATAGCAGAAGTTTTCTAGATGGGGAAAACTACTTTACTTGATTGGAGAACTAATTTAAAATATAAGTGTGTTAAGGCCTTCAGAAAAGTAGAAATGAAATTTTGGATTGCAATGTGAATGCTACTTTAATGAAGTACTACTGATTTACTACACCTTGTTAGTTAGTATTTTTCATACGGGATTGCAGACCCTAGCATTATTAGAAATTGAGGATCCGACGCGATCATCTGACCTCACTTTTCTTTCCTAAGCCACTAAATCACTGATGTGAGACATGATGAAATTTCAAGATAATTTAGCCTAAACTCTCAACCGAAACTAACAAAATTTATTAACAAATATTTGTACTATTTACAGACCTGCCAATCTAGTTAAGGTAATATGACCTCGAGAAGTCGGGTTCTTGTTTGTCCATTGGACCTCACCCTATAGCCCTTGCAATTGAGGAGCAATTGTGCAAATTGAGATCTCCAGATAACATAGAGCAATGTCCATGCCTAAGCTCCACAATCAAAAGAGAAATCAATAAAAGTAACCGATGTACACATAATATCTAAGTAAATTTTAAATAACAAATTGTGGTTCTAAGATGATTCAGGAGTTGAGACCTATTTTCTAAACAGTGTAAGGCTACATGCAAAGTTTTCCAAGTAATTTTTTATTCCTTGTATGTAATTGTAGACAGATAAGAAGGGAAGTTGAACCTTAACGAAGAAAACATGTTAAAATCATCCCATTAATTATCTTCCTTTTCTCCTTCTAGCACTTATCACTTTTCCAAACCCCGCACACATTCATAAAATTAGGGAAAAACAAATCAATTTCTATTATAAAAACCAGTCCATTCTCCCTCTAAGCCTCTTCCAACCCTTGATTGAACCAAATGATTAGAGCTGTGAGCTGCTGGATCGAAAATGAGAGCTAAAAAAAGCAAATGAAGTTGATATTTCACCTTTTTGAAGAAGTAGAAGAAATGGTTGAAGTGATAGCTACCTTCAGAGCAACACTGTCTACAAAAATAATAAGCTCAATTTTATGCCATCTGTGGGAGTCAAACCCACAACTACATGGTTAAAAGCCATGCCCTCTACCAATTGAGCTAAGATAGCAGTTTAAAATAATTGCATCCTTATTGTGTAATTTGGTGTGTGTCATCCATGTGATCCCATTTTCATTCACTGTATATAATAAATGCATTCAAGTGATACCTATATATAATGAAAGTATAGTAACTTATTGACAACGTATAAGCTAATATAAGGAAAGTATCTACAGTGGTTTAGTATATCTGAAAAGAAAAAAATAATCAATTTAAACAAAGAAAACATCAAATTGAGAAGATGGGATATATTAGGTATGCAATGAACAGAGAAGATTAACTGTACATGATGGGAAGAAAATTGCTTGTTCCGAAGAAAATAAAAAAGCCAGGATACCACAAATTAATCTAACCCCGTACTGTTCCCGTAAGTCATATCCAACCTGCAAACAAACCACTGACATAGATTAGTTCCCTGAGAAAAAATCATAATAGATATTGTAAAGAAGAGGATAAAAGAAAGAAACTAAAATATTTAGTTGTAACCCAAAAGGGTATCACCAATCCGCTGCCCAACCAAACCCAATCGACTCCTCAACTGTACTTATGTAGACTCAAGTTTTCCAAACGAAACCATGAACATCAAAGAGTTAAGCAGTTCTTCCCTGACCACCACCTTGAGACCCAGTATTGTAGAACATTCCAGCAGGTTTGACAGCCAAAGACTGTGTTCTCCATCGAACCCATGCGAGTCTATTAAAACTTTACACCGATCTCATGTAATCCTAAATACCGTAAAGCAGTGTTTTTAAAAGCGTACGCTTCACGCTTCGAAGCGTACGCTTCGCTCCAAAATATCGGAAAACGCTTCGAATCGCATGAGTGAAGCGAATCTTTTGTGAAGCGTAAGATTCCATCAAAAATAGTCGCTTCAAAACATTCCCTCCCAAATTTTAAAATTTCCCGCCTAAAATTTTTAAAAGAAAAATCAAAAAATGTGAATTCAGGGGAGGGGAATCGAACCCCACACCTGCATGTTACTTACAGAGAGCTAAACCACTAAGCCACGGCTTGTTTTCTTATTATAATTGGACATATATTAGGTATATAAGAATATTATCTTCTTAAATTTACATTTGACAACTACCTAAGTACAACTAACATTATTCATTTACGCTTCAAACATCAACCATAAAGCGACGCAACATACGATTCGCTTCTTAAAAATTAAAAACGCTTCACGCTTTAAAAACCTTGCCGTAAAGAAAACAAAGATAAGGAACTCATCATCATCAAGATTATTAGAAGTACAATATTAGTAATAACAACAGAGAACATGTAAGGGAGAAAATAATATTGAAATCAAAGTTTAATTTGAAGTACGATGCATCAATATATCAACAGAAGCTAACTTTTCTCTGAAAACCCATAGCTAACATGATAAATCACCATCTACAATTCAGCACCATACGAAGATCATAGTGGTATCATAAGACTCCCAACTTTGGTGGATGAAGACTCCAGCTTTTTCTCATCCCGTTGCTTCTACTGGTGCATCTTCAAGGACTTCCTCCCAATTTGCAGGTGCTTTCCCTATTTCGCTGAAATAAATTTTTGCCCATAAAGAGATAAAATATTTCGCTGAAATAAAAAACACCTAAGAAAAAACATGGGAAAGAAATTCTAAACTTTCATCTCTGCTACAAAGGTTGGAATTAAATAGAAATACTATCAAAGAAGCCTTGGGAGCGACACGGGACCTCGTCGGAATCAACTCCTTCGACCCTTCTTTAATCACAGTATTGGAAGTAGAAATGCTTAACCCATAATTACAATTTCCAGAAGAAGAACTGCAAATTAAAAATTCTAATGAATCCCAGTGGTAACCGAAAGTATCTATCTAATCATGGAATAATCATGGAAAGATGAAATTAATCAATCAAAAAAGTCAGGATAGCAGTAGAGTATTTTTGGGGTGCATGGCAAGCAAAAAACGCGGAATGCATTTTTGGACGTTATTGCATCCCTGCTCTCCTGCAATAGTTCTCCTTGTAGCAACGTTCTTTTCAAGTCCCAAAAAAGTATTTTTATGTCCGACTTGAAAAAGTATTCTTTTCAAGTCCCAGTGGTACTTTGGTGATGCACAATATGAAATAATTATCCATATAACCAAGACTACACTCATCCATGACACATAGTTCTAGGTCATATATAGTTCTGATTTTGGTAAACAAAGTTTGATCAAAATCACGTAGATGAAATAAGTATCTTAATATATAAACTGATATTTCAATTTGCATATAGAGCCTTGCATAAACCCTTGTTACACTCTAAAGCCTGTCATTTGAGAGAAATACGACATACATTAAAAGATGTAAAAAAATTTACCCAATATCTAGATGTTGTCCGGGAAATATCTTGTTCTCCCTAGCACATAATTTTCTTATAATTGTATGGATTTGGTAGCTTACGCTTTTTGGCTTGTTCGTCCATGCCTATCATTTTACAAAAAGAAATGCATATTACTTGATCAAGTATGGCAAAGTTCAAAGAGGGAGAAAAATATCGTAATAGACAATAGATGTAAATAGCCTTCTATGAAAAATAAAAGGACGCCACAGCAGGATCATCAACTGAATTAACAATTTATATTCATCTGACACAATTTGACTCAAGAAAGAGACGGTTAACCTGTAATAACACTGCCATTGAGTTCCCTCTTCGTATGCTCAATGGTCTTCTCTTCCTAGTTGGTGCCCAAACAATAATCTGAATCAAAAGAAGAAGAAAAAAGTGAGAATCAACTTTTTTTAAAAAAAAACTTGTAATTGAAAATTTCTGACCTTAAGACGATGGCATTGATGCAGAAACTCATAGCAAGTACACCCAAAAAATGGTGACTATGGTTACTGCTAAATTGGGGCGATGAGGAAAAATTCAAAAAAGCTTTTCCGGGTAAGGAGTAATAGCTTGAGGGAACCACATAATCATGATAGACATGGATATCCATTTTCACAAATGGCCCCTGAGATGCAAGAGCGTTTTTTATTCTCCCTAATCAAAAAGAATTAAGAAAATTTTAGCTCCAAGAGAAAGGTAATTAAAACTATGGTGGCTGGTGCGACTGAATTTAAGCTATCAAACCAATAAAACAACTCAAAACAAAAACGAATGCATATAATTCCCATAACAAAGGAGACTTTACCTATATGATATTTCCACAAATAATGGTTCTTAAACTAATCTAACAAACACTCATGCATGTCTTCCCATGACTCCTTGTTCTTCCGCATTTATTAGCATTTTGTTGTTTGTTGTCATGGTTCAGAGCTCTCTAAAATCCTATTGCTTAATGTATGTTGTCTGTTGTCAACGTATAAAGTACCTCGTAGGAATCAAATTTTTCTAAAATCCTTCGACCCTTCTTTTAATCATAGTATTGGAAGTCGAAATGCTTAACCCATAATTCGTATTTCCAGAAGAAGAAAGAAAAAAATCCAAATGAAAAATTCTAATGAATCCCGGTGGTACTTGAAAGTATCTATCTAAGCATAGAAAGATTAAATTAATCAATTAACAAAGTCAGGATAGCAATTGAGTATTTCTCGGGGGTGCACACCAAGCAAAAAATACGAAATGCGTAAACAGGAGGAATGCGTGTTTGGACGTTATTGCATCCCTGCTCTCCTGCAACAATTCTCCTTGTAGAAGCGTTTTTTTCAAGTCCTAAAAAAGTATTTTTATGTTAGTTCATGACATACGGTCAAGAAAAAGAACACTTAAGCATCAACTTGTGTATGTGTTAACCACGAAATGCGGCGAAGGTAAGTATTTATGCTCCCCATGAAATTGTTAGTAGCAGTTCCGTTTAACAGGATTTCAAAAAATATCAAGGCCATTTTCCACTCGTTAGAAGTTTATTGGAAAATCTAACATAAAGAAACAAACCAAATAAGATGTTGGAGGAATATAGTTTTTGAATCAGTGATGTTGTTATCACGAAGTGAGAATTTTTTTCATCATCAAAGTAGAAGATGGAAACTGTCTTTTGAAAAAAAAAACACCACTAATTAGTAAAAGGACATTCTTATAAGATGACTGTAAAAAGGAAAAAAAAAAGACCAATTAAGCTCTTAAACAGGCCAAATCCACATTCAAATCCGAGACTCACCCTATAATATCCTTCTAATTGGTTCATTTTCTATCAAAATGGTATCCCAGGGTGCCTTACCGAAAATTAGACCCAATTGAGCAGAATGCATGCTATAGGATATGAAGGTGACAACCACAAAATTTAGTCAACAACCAAAACCCCATGAAGAAAAGAGTCTCTAGTAGACTATCAAACTGCGAATCCCACTTTTACTCAGCAATTCTCAAAACCCAGTAAAACAATAACCATAATCATTTGATAAACACATGTTAAACAAAAAATATATTTCTAATACCACGAATCACAAACCCCAAATCCAGTTAATTACACAAAAATAATAACAAAAGAAATAAAAAACCCTAGATTCTACTTCTCCTCCTCTGCTCAAAACATTATCAAATTAATTCCACTGCAAATATGTTAAAAACAAATATTATTGTGAATATCTTACCTTTCTCTTTGAATAACTTTGAGTGGAACTATCTTTGATGTCCCTTCCGATCCTTCAAGTCCTTCCTAAAATCAAACATATATCATCAAATAACTTGGCTTGAGGAGCGAAACAAAGTATAGAGAAAAAGAAAAGAAAAAATCCTGACCTCAGTTTCACAATTATAATCACCGAGATCAAGATCAAAATTATTAATAGGAAAAACACTTAAACTCCAGTCTATATGACCCGAGGGATTTGAGAGATTTGTTTGGATGTTCTGGAAATCAACTTCATGTTTGACAACGTGCCTATAACCCCAAATCAATGACATTGTCCCCAGGTTGTTAACCAATCTACAAAAGCAGAATTCAATTACCCATAATCTACAAAAGTTAAATTCATTGAAACCTTACTATACACAAAAAAGAAAACGGTGATGGTGATACTAAGTAGGGTTTGTACCTTCTAATTTCATAACCACGCAAGAGATTGATAGTTTTAGTACGTATATGTCTATCAGGCTTGTTCACGCACCAAAGAAAGTTAACATAAGTCAAAACATTATAACAATAGTAACATTATAGTATTTTTTTCAGGTCAGTTGAGCCATGCCTTAAGTAGATATTGTAGCAGGAGTTTTATTCGTAGCATCATAAGTTACCATAGTCTCTCCCTACCAAAATCAATAAGGTTATCTTCAGTTCACATACGGAAATCGGAATTCTTTCGACATTATAGCAGATGGAATAAAATAAAGTTAATTAGGGAAAGCAAACCTAAGACACAATGAAAAGGAGAAAAAACTTTTGCTCGGAAACGTCTTGCTGTGTGCAACAATCTTCCAAGGATTGTCAGTTAGATCCCATGGAAACCATTACAACGCCATCATTTTTTACTTGTCCCATGTGCTTTGTTCAGAACATCAAATACAAACCGAGACAGAGAGAGCTATGACAGAGAACTATATATATATATATATAATTGACATGCTTTTGTGTTATCTTCTCGAGGTATGAAGGTTTAACTAATTAATACAATAGATTTTGAATTTTCCTTTCCAATGCAGGGTAGTACCAAATTTGTGTCCAAATTTTTGCTTCACGAGCTTAAGTATAGATTTGAAACATTAATTCACCATGCTTCTAATGCATATCCCACTCAAATAGAAGCACTTTCCATATTGGCAGGCTAACACCAAAGATGCTCTACATTAGATTTGAATCACCTAATATTAAGTGTCATCAAGTCCACTAAATTCATCATCATCCTCAAACCGGTCTGCCTTTGTTTTCTTGGTGGCTTCTTTCGTACTTGTTGTTGCGACAACGAAACATACACCGGAACTTATGATATGAAACGAAATTATTTCTTAAAAGCAGAATATGGTATCAAGTGATCAAGGATATGGGGACAGTGATGGTCTGTATTGGACTGCCTACGGTATGACTTGAGGCAGAACCATAGTCATTTAATCTTTTCTGACTTAACATGGTCTCTGTGTCCAGGTGTCTAATGAGAGATTAAATTATCATGGTCTCTATGTCCAGGTGTATAATGAGAGATTAAATGACTGTGGTCCTAATGAGAGATTTTATGACATTCACTTAAGTTACCTCTAACTGGTGTTATTGTGGTACCCTACCAAACGGGTATGCTATTTTATTCTCGGCTTGCTTATCAAATTGAAGATATGACTTCTGAAAGATGAGCTCGGAAGGCACTCCGAACTTGCTACATAAAGAGTTCATGACTGAAATGTTGGGGAGGCTTACGAAATCCGAGCCGCTATGCGCAATACGAAACCTACACGAGCAATGAAACACAATGCGGAAATACACAAACTATGACGATATAGAAGCAATCACACAACACTGGAAATTACGTGGAAAAACCCCTCCAAGGTGAAGGGTAAAAAACCACGGGAAAATCTTCCACTATAACAATAATGGGTTACACACAATTCTCCCAAATTTGGGGATACACTCTTCTTCAAGGTGCCTATAGCACTTGGATATCAATTTTCCTAATTATACTCACCCCTAAGGATGGATCAACAATTCATTCATATATAATATGAGATTCACTATCAATTTGAGAATTAGAAGTGATTTGAGATACTTACTACTAGGGTTTGACAAACCCTAGATTTTTCCCCCTTTGAAGAGATGTGGAAATTGATCAATCAATTCTCCACCACAACAACCAAAATATCCTTCAACAAGAACCCTTTCTTCTCCTCTTCAAGATGCTTCAATCTCACCAAAAATTGGTGGTTTAAACTCTCTACCTCACTTGCTCTCTTTCTCTTCTTCCTCTCTTTCTATTTCTTCTCTAAAACAAAGAAGAAGCTCGAATGAAACTCTCCTGATGCCTTTTGCTCTTTAAGACCAAAAAACAGGCATCTTCTATCTTCCTCCTCCCATTGGTTAAGGGGACACCAATTGTTTGGGCCATAAGGAGGGATATCCCAACAATATCCCCCTCACGACTTATGGCAAGGTACCCGTCACCACCATACCTGCCCTGCTGCAGAAATACACATGCTTGTATTTTGGTAGCGACTTTGTCATCATATCAGAACCGTTGTCATCTGTATGGATCTTCTCAATATACAAGACCTTCTCCTCGATAACTTCTTGTATCCACTGATACCTAATATTGATGTGCTTTGACCTCGAGTGAAAACTCGAGTTCTTGCTGAGATGGATGGCACTCTGGATATCACAGTAAACGATGAACCTCTGTTGCTTCACACCGAGTTCTCTAACAAACCTATTCATCCATATCATCTCCTTGCAACTCTATGTATCCGTAATGTACTCTACCTCTGTAGTAGACAATGCCACACATTTTTGTAACTTGGATTGCCAAGACACAGCTCCCCCTGCATAGGTAAATAAGTAACCAGATGTAGACTTGAGAATGTCTTGAGCACCTGCCAAATCTGAATCTGTGTAACCAACTAACTCTGGCTTGTCACCTCCATAGCACAAACACATATTAGAAGTACCCCTTAGATACCGTAGTATCCATTTCACTGCTTCCCAATGCTCCATAGCAGGATTTGATAGAAATCTGCTTACCACTCCAACTGCATGAGCTATATCCGGCCTTGTACACACCATTGCATACATAAAACTACCAACTGCGGACGCATAAGGAATTCTCTCCATCTTCCGTTTCTCAACATCATTCACAGGACATTGATCACGAGTTAACTTAAAATGGTTTGCAAGTGGAAAACTTACCGGCTCAGCCTTGTCCATGTTGAATCTTTGCAACACCTTCTCAATGTAGATTTCTTGTGATAACCAAAACTTCCTTGCTTTCCTATCACGAGTGATATCCATGCCAAGAATACGCTTTGCTGCACCCAAGTATTTCATAGCAAAAGACTTGCTCAGATCTGACTTCAACCTGTCAATCTTTTTCTTATCTTTGCCAACAATAAGCATGTCATCAACATATAGAAAAAGAGTAAGAAAATCACCATCAGCAAATTTTTGAATGAATACACAATGATCTGAAGCTGTCCTCTTGTACCCATGTTCCTTCATGAATGATTCAAACTTCTTGTACCATCTTCTTGGAGCTTGCTTCAAACCATATAGACTCTTCTTCAGCTTGCACACCATGTGCTCTTTGGCTTTGACTTCAAAACCCTCGGGTTGTGCCATATACATATCTTCCTCCAACTCACCGTGAATAAATGATGTCTTGACATCTAGTTGTTCTATCTCAAGATCCAAACTAGCGGCTATTTCCAAGACAACCCGAATAGAAGAAAATCTCACCACCGGTGAGAAAATCTCGTCAACACCCTTTCTCTTCTCATAACCCTTCACAACTAAGCGTGCTTTGTACCTTGGTTGTGAGTTATCATCTTCAGTCTTGATTCTATACACCCACTTGTTCTTAAGAATTTTCTGGTTCTCAGGCTTGTCAACCAAATCAAAAGTGTCATTCTCATCTAAAGAGCCAACCTCTTCTTTCATGGATTTCAGCCACTTCTGACTTTCAGGAACACTAAGAGCTTCTTCATAAGACTCTGGTTCACCTGCATCTGTGAGCATCACATACTCATGTGGTGGATACTTTGTTGAAGGTAATCTGGTCCTGCATTTGGATCTTCTCAACTCAGCTTCTGGTTGTTGTTGTTGCTGCACTTCTTGCTCAACATCACCCACTGGAACATCTTCATGAGCTTCATCTTCATTTCCATTACCATCAACATCATCATCATGTTGTTCAAGAGTAGGAACAACTGGATTTGGATCCAAGGTCATATCATCTTGAAGCTTTGACATCTCAATCTTCTCAAAGTCTTCAATTGTCTGGTCTTCAAGGAATACTGCATCCCTACTTATGATAACCTTCTTCTCAACTGGATCCCAAAATCTGTAACCAAACTTCTCTGTTCCATAGCCTAGGAACACACACTGCTTTGCTTTGTCGTCAACCTTTGATCTCTGATCTTTTGGGATATGAACAAATGACCTGCAACCAAACAATTTCAAGTGATCATAAGTAGGCTCTTTGTCTCTCCATACCTTTTCTGCTACTTCTCCATCTAGCGGTCTTGAAGGAGATCTATTGATCAAATACACAGCAGTATTTATTGCTTCACCCAGAAATGCTTTTGCAACTTGGAATGAGATAACATGCACCTGATTCTCTCAAGAATAGTGCGGTTCATCCTCTCTGCAACACCATTATGTTGTGGAGTCTTCGGTACTGATTGTTCATGACGTATACCCATGCTCTTGCAATACACTTCAAGTTTCCCAATGTACTCTCCCCCGTTGTTAGAACGAAGGAACTTCAAGGTTCTACCTGTTTCTCTTTCCACCATGCTGTGAAACATCTTGAACACAGGAACAACATCATCTTTGGTCTTGATTGCATATGACCAAACCTTCCTTGAAGCATCATCTATGAAAGTAACAAAATAAACAGCACCACCAAGTGTTTTTACCCTTAAAGGTCCACATACATCAGAATGAACAAGATCAATAATACCAGAATTGCGCTTGGGTAAAGCTTTATGAAAAGAGACTCTAGTTTGTTTACCAACTAAACAATGAGTACACTTACCCAATTGCATACCTTTGGCATTTGGCAAAACTTGTATTTTGGTGAGGATTTGAATTCCCTTCTCACTAAGATGACCAAGTCTTCTATGCCACAGCTCGGAGATTGAATATTTGTCAACAGCATTCAACTCACCTTTCAACACCTTCACTTGTGTCTTGTACAATGTGCCACACTTCTTGACTCTTGCAATAACCATGGATCCCTTGCTTAGCTTCCATTTTCCATCACCCAAGTAATTGTTGTACCCTTCATCATCTAACACTCCTGGTGATATTAGATTCAGACGAAGATCTGGTACATGTCGCACATTTCTGAGAACCAACGTACATCCAACACTAGTATCAACCTTCACATCACCCATTCCTACAATGTTCGCAACACCACTGTTGCCCATTATGACTGACCCAAAATCACCAGCCTTGTAGGAGGTAAATACATCTTCATGAGGAGTAGCATGATAAGATGCACCTGAATCAACTATCCATTCTGAATCAGAACCTGCAAAACTAACACAAACATCATTACAATCTGAGAATACAATGATATCATCATTTGTCACAGTAGCTGCAACACCATTGTCTTGGTTATCATTTCCTTTCCCCTTATTGTGTTCTTGCTTCGGCTTCCTGCATTCATTTGAATAATGACCTCTCGTATGACAGTTCCAACATTCAACTTCCTTTCTGGACTTTGATTTACCCCTTGACTTGCTACGGCCAACTTGTCTTCTGTCTTTTCTTCTACCCCGATTTTCTGTCACAAGAGCTTCTGAATGAGATGAGCCTAGTGACCTTCTTCTAACTTCTTCACTCAGCAAACTGCTAGTTGCAACAGTCATGTTCAACTTTCTTATCTGGAGCAGAATAACTGAGACAATTCCTCAATGGCTCCCAACTGTCTGGTAAAGTATTTAGCAACAAATAAGCTTGAACCTCTTCAGGAATTTTGAGGTCCATAGATGTAAGCTGATTCATGATACCCTTCCTTTCATTTAAATGTTGCGCCATTGAACTCCCTTCCTTGTAACACAGCTTTCCAAGCTTTTTGAATAGAAGAGCTTTTTCACAAGGAGACTGCTGATCATATATCTCCTCTAACTTGGTCCACAAAGGATATGCTAGTGTCTCACTAGCCACATGATGAAAAATGCTATCATCAATCCACTGACGAATATAACCAACTGCTTTTCGATTAGTAACCTTCCAATCTTCTGCACTTGTCGCCTCAGGCCTTACTCCCTTAATCTCTATTGGACCATAGATATCTTTACAATATAACCAGTCTTCCATCTTCGCCTTCCATATGACAAAGTTCTCACCGGTCAAATTGACCATTCTATTAATAGTGCTAGCTTCCGCCATTGCACGGGATTAGCTCAACCCAAAAGCTCTGATATCACTTGTTGGGGGAGGCTTACGAAATTCGAGCCGCTATGCGCAATACTAAACCTACACGAGCAATGAAACACAATGCGGAAATACACAAACTATGACGATATAGAAGCAATCACACAACACCGGCAATTACGTGGAAAAACCCCTCCAAGGTGAAGGGTAAAAAACCACGGGCAAATCTTCCACTATAACAATAATGGGTTACACACAATTCTCCCAAATTTGGGGATACACTCTTCTTCAAGGTGCCTATAGCACTTGGATATCAATTTGCCTAATTACACTCACCCCTAAGGATGGATCAACAATTTATTCATATATAATATGAGATTCACTATTTGAGATACTTACTACTAGGGTTTGACAAACCCTAGATTTTTCCCCCTTTGAAGAGATGTGGAAATTGATCAATCAATTCTCCACCATAACAACCAAAAGATCCTTCAACAAGAACCCTTTCTTCTCCTCTTCAAGATGCTTCAATCTCACCAAAAATTGGTGGTTTAAACTCTCTACCTCACTTGCTCTCTTTCTATTCTTCCTCTCTTTCTCTTTCTTCTCTAAAACAAAGAAGAAGCTCGAATGAAACTCTCCTGATGCCTTTTGCTCTTTAAGACCAAAAAACATGCATCTTCTATCTTCCTCCTCCCATTGGTTAAGGGGACACCAATTGTTTGGGCCATAAGGAGGGATAGCCCAACATGAAATTCCCATGCATGGCATAACATAGCCGAGCTTTTATAAAATATAGTAATTCAACATATTGTTTAGGAAGGACTATCCAAGGCTGATCCATGAATGTTAAGGGTTCAAATTCATCCATAGATGCTTCAAAGTAAAACAAAAAAAATCATCCATAGGGTTTATATGTCATATAGCATCAGGAGGGAGCTATCACTAAAGAAGTATGTCGGGCTTACCCATTGTAAATCACGGAGTAGAACTAATCTCTTACAGATTAATTGATTAATCCAATATATTATAACCAAATTCTATTTAGTATTTCAGAAAAATCGAATTTCACAATGTGAATACACTACATTCTACAAAGTTTTGTACTACAAAATTGGTTGCTACAGTAAGCATACAAAATATGCCATTCGAGAACTACGATATGAATAGACTACATTGTTTAAAGTTTGCTATTGCAAAGAGGGCTAGGATTTCCAGAAGAATATGCAATTCGTTTAACGAAGAATATTCGAGTGGATGAAGCTGAAGGAGCTACTTCCGGAGAAACAAAAATAAATGCAAGTACATCATTAAAAAGGAAATGGTTTTATGAATATTTACCTACATTTTTGTCATGTCGCCGCATCTTCAATTTTGAAATGCAAAAGAGGTGCAACATGGACAAATACGTGTTGGCCGTGGACATGCGAATAATATAAATTAATTAAGATGATGTGCAAGTCCTGACAGGACATCAAGGTATTTGAAGTGCCGATCTATTTAAAAAATTAACTATACAACCACGTTAACAATCAATATTGCATACCTATTTTCATCAGAATAAAACAAAAAATTAAAGGAAAAGGAAAGCCGTCCTATAATGCAGTTTGCAAGTAAAAGGTACAGGATTTAGTGTGGTGCTTACATCCATTTGATGATCCTGATTCGAATGTTCCTGAAACGACCCATACACTTTGTTTATTTGACATTGTTTAAGAGTAAGGAATAACTTTGTCTACCCTTATCACAGCTATTTCCCCTTGCTACCACCCCTCTCATATTTTCCATAACCTGCAAAAGAGAGCAGTTGTGGAGTCAAATAATTCACACATGAGCAACCATAACACTTACGCAGAACTGACCACCACCCACTCGTGTTTTGATAAAGAAAACTGAAAATTAATCTTATTGGTATGTATTTCAAGAAAATTCAAAATTTTGAATCAAGATTTGAGACAAAAAATAGTAAATTCAGTACCTTTTCGGCTATGTGGTATGTATTTGAGACAACCATTAACTTGGTAACCACACATAGGATTCCCATGTCCTTCTTCCTCAATGCCCGGGCATCCATCCAATGCATTCTTTTCGCTGCTGGGAAACAGAGATAGATCTTTTGCAGTGTGCACCTAAACATAACAAAAATAAAGGTAAATTATTTAGTACCATAAAGTTAAAATATTGATGGAGAAAGAGAAATGAGACAAAGCTCAATTATCATATGAAATCCTCTAGCAAGAAGTTGTAGGTCAGTTAGAGGCATAAATTTAATTAACTATACACCATGTTCTGATTCAACAAACTGTAATGTAAAGATAATTATTAATTTGGACCTTTTATCAAACATACACACAGAATTTAGACAAAACCGATTCAAAACCAAACATAATCATCATCATTGATTCATTACTCATATTTGTAAAACAACTCCAATAAAAGGGTCATCGTAAGCAAAACACAAACAATAAAATCATGAATTACAGATAAAATTGAAACTTCCATATGATTAGAAACGTAAGGAACCTTAATATTTTACCGGTTTATCCTTTGAATAAAAATTTTCCAACTGTAATTTTTTCTTCTCCATTTCTCCTTTCTTGATCGGAAAAAAAAAATCTTACTGAAGTCGCCAATTAGTACAAAGATAAGGATTGGAGAATATAATTAGCGAGGAGACATTAAGATTAGAAACCCTAAGGGTTCACTATGCTGAGAAAATTAGGTTTTTCATAGAGGCGAAGAGAAAAGAGAGAGTGTTTTGAGAAATCTGTGTAAAGAAAATTAGATTTTAACCGACGCACCCACCCCATATTTCGTTCTAACATTGCCCGAAATTTCTTACCCGTCCAATGGAAAAACGCAATCCGGATTATTCTGACCGTCGGATCATGGTCTCTTTTCAATCTTGTCCATCTAATGACTCTCAAATCTCAGAGTCAAACACCACCTTTTTTTTTTTTTTTTTTATAACAGTGATGATAATGTATTATGCACCCAGGTCGTGTTTGTGTGCATCAGGTTTGGAAATCCCATCTCGTATATAATTAGGAAATGTGCAGGCGGTAAGGAGAAACGACACGTGTTGGTCGGGTGCGTCCGTTTTGGAAATCCCATCTCCTATATAATTAGGTTAGAACCCAATCTCACGGCAAATCCTTTATTTTCCCCTTCCACATAATAGAGAGAGAGAGAGAGAAAGAAGTTGTTGCCGCCGCTGTGTGATTGTCCGGAGATGAAAATCTTGAAAGTTTTTCGCGATGAGGAATTTTCCAAAAAAGAAACGGTGAAATCAGCCGACCCAACCTTGGAAAGTTGGAGGAGTAAACTTCGGAAAGAAAGGTATTTCATGGAAACACTAAATCTGATCTAATTTGGGTTTTTTTCCACTCTGCAATTAGGGTTTTGTTTTGTGGTATAAATCAGGGTTTGGGTGTTGAGGGCTATTGTTTATAGTCACAATTTTAATTTAAGATACACAGCCAATTGAATTTCATTTGTTTAAACTTCAGGGTTGAATTGAAACATCTCCTTGATGATTGGAAAAATAAGATGAAATTTAAAGAGAAGGAGCGCGTATTCTCGTCTTATTTGTGTACTCTGCTTTTTAGTTGTCAGCGTATGACTGGTTATCAAATTCATGAAACCAGAGCGGAGGTACTTGACGATTTGGATTTGCTAGAGGTATGTGCATTTTGATATTGGGTGGTTTTCATTTTTGGATCATTGTTATGATGCTGAGGTCTAATTGAGTTGTGTTTATCGGCATCTTACTTTCAGAAACTTGTCACTCTGTTGGAACTGGATGTTGCTGAAGGCTTGAGAAATCATTTTAGATGTCAGATTGCAATCGCTTACGCTCTTAAGAAAATAGGCATGGTATGATTTGTCATAACTCAGACTCTTGTCCTTCAAATACTCCCTATATAGTGTACTAAGTAATTTCTTGTACTGCTGTTTTTTTTTTTTTTTTTTTTTTACTTTTACAACAGCTGCTCCGCAATCTTGACGGTATCTCTCCAGATGCTGACTTGCGGGCTTGGATTATGGAGAAGCTAAATATCGATGATTGGGAAGATTACCTATATTTAGCCAATGCTCACGAAGGAGATGTGCTGTTTAGAGCAGCTGCCGAAGGGGTTGAGCTTGAGAAACAAATAATTGCTCCCGAAACAATCAGGGTTCAAGATGTAGATGAATTTAAAAGCCGGCTCGAGGTAATAACTCACACATGTTTTCTAGATCAATCATCATTCATAGAGTATACCTGATTCTCAATTTTCCTTCCTTCACCTTCTTCTCGTCACAGGTGTATCATAGAGAACTAAAGGCTGCTTTTAACATGCCGCGTAAAAATGTAGATTGTATCGGTGGTGGTCCGTCCGCGTGTAGTCTTATTAAGGGAATTAAGCCCAAACTCAGATATAGACATCTGGCGAACCCTGACGGCAACATCAAGGTAAATATATTCTGCTCACTGTTGCCGGCATGTATATTATCTTGAAATGGAATCTTAATTTGACTGAACAAAAGTTCTTCCCACCGTATGTGTAGGAGGAAAGACGAGATGGTGATCATCAGACTATGACCCGAGAAGTCAGCAGTGCCAAGGTAATTACTCTTCTCAGTGTGTTTGCTACTTATATCAACTTTTAATGGGAGATTATTGATTGAAATTGAAATTTACCTTGCATCATTTTTTTGCCACCATAGCGGGCACGAGGAACCTCTGACTTGGGCATGACTGCTTTGAAAAAGAAGAAAGGAGGTGTGCTCTGCTATCTAGTATGCATCCCCTTTAATAAGCTTTGGATACCGTTTGGTGTTTGATAACTACCCTTTATCCTCTGATGAGTATGTCACGTCTTCTTAGAAGCTTAGTGAGGCGATTTTTTGTATACACTGCACACTCTCCAATCTAGTGACTTTACCCATCTCTGATAATTAAGTTCACTTTTAACTTTGTTTGATTTATTAGCTATGAATGATTGTTGTGATTTGATCTTGTGTATTTTATTCTTGATTTTTAGGAGCTGGAGCAAGCCTCGGATCCGTATGAATCTTGTTCCGTATTTCTCAATGAGAGCCTGGCTTAAAAACTTTACCAGTTTGATCATTTCATGGTCATTCAAGTTCAGTTCTGCTGCAAGTTATGGCTCGAAGCGTCAACAACAACAACCAAGCGCTTATTCCCTAAAAACGTCCCATGTCAAAGTAGCTCTATAAGTTTCATTTCATAAGAGGCTAAAATTCAGTTGTTGGCTCGCTATGCCTATCACAACCATCTATCACTGCATTAGATGTTGCTCTCCTTCTTTTGCCAAAATGTACGAACAAGTAATGTGTACTGCTTGAGTTTAGTTCTGCTGAATGTAAATGATTGTATGGCTACAAAGAGTTTTTATTATGTCTCTGAACAGCAAAGTTTAGTGCTGCCCAGGGTTGGCATGTCTCACTTGAAGATACCGACTGATGTTTTACCATTCAGTGCAAAACTGAACAGTTCTATCAGAATTGTAGTCTGCTTTTGTGTGTTGTGGAATGATATGGAAAATGAATCGAATACTCAGGCGCCCATGTCTCACTTGAAGATACTCAGTTGGGAACTGTCCAAAAATCAGACTTTTGCTTGGGAAAATCTCTCTAAAAGGCTTACCCACTTTCGACAAACTCTACCACATCAACATCACCGATTCACCATAAGTAACACATGTCAAGTTTGCAACATCCATAGAGAGACATAACACCTTATATTGAATATGACGATTATCCTGCTCTAGTCTCCTCAGTGTTGAATTTCAGATGTTGACGATGCAGAACAACGTTAGTCGACTGTGCCTCGATTAACAATCCCAACCTGGTATTTACTTTTACTTCTGCTATCTGAAACAAGAATGTATTACCACATCGCATGCCTAATGACGATGCATCCAGCTGACAATTAAAAAAATCTAAAGAACGTCAAGATTGCAATGTTCAAAATTTTCGTTTCTAATCCTAATTATATGCTAGTGCTTCCTATATCGAGTAGGTTATCACTTACACTAGCAGAAGATGTTATCTCATCAATTGTTCGGACAAAAGCTGGTTGTTTGTACCCCATTAAAATGGTGGATATGCGTACAACACAAGCTATTGCATAACCGTGAAACACGGTTTATTGAAGAAACTTGTTCGGCTTATTGAGGAAGCCCAACTGGGTTTATCAAGGAAACCTAGTGGTTTTGGTTTATTAAGGAAACCAAAAATGGCTTATTAAAGAAGCCCAACTGGGTTTATTAAGGAAACCAAAAATGACTTATTAAAGAACATTATATTAGGGACCATCCTTTTTTTTTTTGGGACCATTGATTTTAAGGCACCCTAACTTAAATTGTTAAGGGTTGTCCTAAAAATCATGAGATTACTAATTTTCCCTTAACAATTTAATTAACCCTAACCTAATAATTGAAATTAATCCTAACCTAATAATTGTAATTAACTTAATCTAATATAAAAACAAAAGCATCTAACCTAGCCGCCACCTCCGATTATCACCACCGCCCACCACCACCACCACCACCTCCGATTATTAAGTGACTAAAGTGATAGAAGAAGATGAAGATGAAGAAAAAAATTATTTTGAGATGGGTGAATATGGAGAAAAAACATCATCTGGGTGCTAAGGTATGCTTGTAACTTAGTGAATGTTGCTATGAACGACCTAAAATATCATGCAAATCAAAATTGTAACAAAAAAATTTCAACCATGTCAACAAAGTTCGGTTATATTATATGAAGAACATGTAACCGAACTTTCTGCAAATGCAGTTCGGTTAATAAATCCAAAATCACAGGCAACCGAACCAGAGCTTTAATGGAGTTTTTGTTTGTTCGGCTTAGGCGATGAAAAATCAAATGTAACCGAACTACTATGCTTGAGTTTCTGAGTTTTGTTCGGTTGATCGACTAGACCACGTTGTAACCGAACTTTAAACAACAGAGTTCGGTAAGTTCGCAAAATTTTGTTTTTGGCGATTAAACCGAACTCAACATTTGGCTATATAGAGAAGAGTTCGGTTTTGAAATTATTTTTCCGAGTTAACCGAACTCATTTACCTATGTTCGGTTGGTTCGCAAACTTCAACGCAATCAAGTTCCCAACCGAACTGCAGGTTAAAAGTAACCTAGTGTTAGAAGTTCGGTTGGTTCGCAAACTTCAACATATTTTGCGAATCAACCGAACTGAGCTTGTATATGCATATATGCAATTAGGCAAACGTTTGGTTAAAGTAAAAACTTAACAATTTTTGCGATCCAACCGAACTGCACTTGCAAATGCATAAATGGAATTAACTCATAGTTCGGTTAAAAGTATTTTTTGCCAAAGAACCGAACTCTCAGTTCGGTTCAGAAAAAATTAATCTGTGATAACCGAACTCTTAGTTCGGCTAAGAATTGTTTTTGCGATGTAACCGAACATGTCTCTGGAGAAAAAAAAAACTCCATTAAACCTCTCTGCAACTTTTTTCCATTTTCAACTCATTTTGATACTTCTCATTTTTTCAACCAAAAACGAATGACAAGCAATGAGTTTGTGAGAATATCTTTGTTAATGATTTAAATGAAGCTACATATATAGAGGTGGTGGCGGTGGTAATCGGAGGTGGCGGTGGTAATCAGAGGTGGTGGTGGTAATAGATGGTTGGTGGTGGTGGTAATCGGCGGTGGTGGTGGTGGTAATCGGCGGTGGTGGTGGTGGTAATCGGCGGTGGTGGGTTAATGTTATTTTTTTCTTAATCATTTCAATAATGATTTCACTAATCAAAACAAAAAAATAATTAAAAGGGTAGTTTAGGTATTATAAAAAAATTAGGATTAGGGCACCCCTACTCAACTGGGTTTGTTAAGGAAACCAAAATTGGCTTATTAAAGAAGCCCAACTGAGTTTATTAAGGAAACCAAATATGGCTTATTAAAGAAGCCCAACTGGGTTTATTAATGAACCATCTTTTGGGGACTACCCAAAAAAGTTGGGGGACTACCCATCAGTTTTTGTGGAGGATATTAGAAGTAATATTTGGTCACCCCTTATAATTTTTGTTTCTAATACCCGCTTTACCCTTGATGATAAACTTAGTTAGTGATTAATGATTAGTTAAAAACTGATTAGTGATTAGTTAAAAACTGATTAGGGATTAGGGATTAGGGATTAGTGATTAGTGTTTTATAAGTTGGATTGTTTTGTTTTTAACATTTTTTTTTTGAGAGATAAGAAGAAGAAGGAAATAGGAAGAACAAGAGTATGATGTTTTGGGTACTCATGAATACTTCAAATTTAGTTAATGGTGCTTGAATTGGCCAAAACATTCCTAAAAATGAACAATTTACAAATTGATTTTCGTTTGGTTTACAAAGTTCGGCTACAACATTTGAAGAACAGGTTACCGAACTCATCTGCAAGTGTAGTTCGGTTAATGTTTCTAAAAACACAGGTAGCCGAACTCAGATTTAATGGAATTTTTAGTTTCAGAGAACAGTTCGGTTAGGAAATTTTTTTTACGACGTAACCGAACTAAAAGTTCGGCTGGGAAAAAAAAAATGAAAAAAGTTGCGACGTAACCGAACTCAATATATAGGTTTTCAGAGAAAAGTTCGGTTAGGAGAAAAAAATTACGACGTAACCGAACTGAAGTTCGATTAGGAAAAAAAAATTGTGACGTAACCGAACTAAAGTTCGGTTAGGAAAAAAAATTTGCGACGTAACCGAACTTTTCTCTGAAAGAAAAACCTCCATTAAAAGTTGAGTTCGGCTAGTTCGACAAAGTTTTTCACATAATTCCTAACCGAACTTCTCTCTGCAACTTACATTTTCAACTCATTTTAATGATTACTTCTCATTTTTGCAACCAAAAACGAATGACAAGTAATGGGTTTGTTATGATTTTGATTTTGTTTTGTTAATGATTTAAATTAAGCTATATATTGTGGTCGGTGGTGGTGGTGAGCGGCGGGGGTGATGGGAGGAGGTGGTTATATATATAGGTGGTAGTGATGGGAGGAGGTGGTAATATATATATAGGTTAAGGGTAGGTTAGTCATTTCCACATTTTAGGACACCCCTTATCATTTTAGGGTGGACATTTGTAGCACTGGGTAGTCCCCCACCTTTTTTGGGTAGTCCCCAAAAGATGGTTCTTATTAATGAAACCCAGTGGTTTATTATGGAAACCAAAAATGACTTATTAAAGAAGCCCAACTGGATTTATTAAGGAAACCCAATGGTTTACTAAGGAAACCAAAATTGGCTCATTAAAGAAGCCTAACTGGGTTTATTAAGGAAACCAAAATTGGATTATTAAGGATACCCAATCGGGTTTATTAAGGAAGCCCGGTGGATTATTAAAGAAACCGGTTTATTATAGAAGCCCAATTGGCTTATTATGGAGGCCCAATGGCTTATTATGGAAAGAACGATATTTTGGGGACTACCCAAAAAAGTTGGGGGACTACCCATCAGTTTTTGTAGAGGATATTAGAAGTAATATTTGATCACCCCTTATATATTTTTTTTCTAATACCCACTTTACCCTTGATGATAAACTTAGTTAGTGATTAGTTAAAAACTGATTAGTGATTAGTGATTAGGGATTAGTGATTAGTGTTTTATAAGTTGGATTGTTTTGTTTTTAACATTTTTTTTAAGAGACAAGAAGAAGAAGGAAATAGGAAGAACAAGAGTATGATGTTTTGGGTACTCATGGATACTTCAAATTTAGTTAATGGTGCTTGAATTGGCCAAAACATTCCTAAAAATGAACAATTTACAAATTGATTTATGTTTGGTTTACAAAGTTCGGCTACAACATTTGAAGAACAGGTTACCGAACTCATCTGCAAGTGTAGTTCGGTTAATGTTTCTAAAAACACAGGTAGCCGAACTCAGATTTAATGGAGTTTTTTGTTTCAGAGAAAAGTTCGGTTAGGAATATTTTTTTACGACGTAACCGAACTAAAAGTTCGGCTGGGAAAAAAATATGAAAAACGTTGCGACGTAACCGAACTCAATATATAGGTTTTCAGAGAAAAGTTCGGTAAGGAGAAAAATATTGCGACGTAACCGAACTAAAGTTCGGTTAGGAAAAAAATTTTGCGACGTAACCGAACTAGAGTTCGGTTAGGAAAAAAAATTTGCGACGTAACCGAACTTTTCTCAGAAAGAAAAACCTCCATTAAAAGTTAAGTTCGGCTAGTTCGACAAAGTTTTTCACATAATTCCTAACCGAACTTCTCTCTGCAACTTACATTTTCAACTCATTTTAATGATTACTTCTCATTTTTGCAACCAAAAACGAATGACAAGTAATGGGTTTGTTATAATTTTGATTTTGATTTTGTTTTGTCAATGATTTAAATTAAGTTATATATTGTGGTCGGTGGTGGTGGTGGTGGTGGTTCAAGGTGGTCGGTGGTGGTGAGTGGCGGGGGTGATGGGAGGAGGTGGTTATATATATATATATATATATATATATATGTATATATATATATATGTGGTGGTGATGAGAGGAGGTGGTAATATATATATAGGTTAAGGGTAGGTTAGTCATTTCCATATTTTAGGACACCCCTTATCATTGTAGGGTGGATATTTGTATCACTGGGTAGTCCCCCACTTTTTTTGGGTAGTCCCCAAAATATGGTTCTATGGAAACCAGTTTAAGATAAATACAAATATCAAGATATAAATATGGTTATATTGAGATAACTATGAATCTGGAGAAGATAGATTATAATCTCTCAAGGTATATCCAGATCTATAAAGATAAACATATATCTTCTTGGATAAATGCAAATCTTGACAAGATAGACATGAATCTTTCAAGATGTATACAAATATGATGAAGAAAAGCATGAATCTTCCATGATACATACAAATATTGGGGAGATAAGTACAAATTTAAGTGGTTATTTAAGATAACTACATATCTCATAAGATAAAGGTAAATCTTGGTGGTTATTTGAGATAACTATAAATCATAACAGTGAGATTTGTTTTCTGCCTATAAATAGAAGGCTGAAATCCAACTCAAATGGTACACAATGACAATTCCTTTTCTCCTCTGAAAAAACATGTCTAGAACTCTCTCTGACTTAAGCATCGGAGTGTCTTTGCAGGTACCCCCCCCTCATTTTTCATCTACAATTATGGAGAAATAAATCAGCGGTGCAGATTCAATCAACATACACATATCTCGAAGATTGTTGGGGTAATTAATTTTGCACCAACTTCTTTTGGCGACGACTAAGGGACCCGAGCAAAAGATCGTGCTCTCCCTTTGAGAAAAGTTTTGCATTCCAAGTGTTTTTGGAAATTAGGGTTTCAAAAACATTTGAAGAAAAAAGAAAAAAAAATCGCAAAGTTTTCAGAAAAGTTACAGAAAGATTCAGAAAAGTTGTGATCCAGAAGTTGCTAAAAGTTTACAACATTCTCGGAAAAAGTTTCAGAAAGTCCGAAAGGTTGTTGGAAGTCTGTTAACATAGAACGTTGCAATCCAGAGTTGCAGAAATATTCAGAAACGTTGTGATCCAGAGTTGCAGAAAGTTGCAAAACGTCTCGGAACAAGAAAAAAAAAAGGGTTAGGGTTTCAAAAAAAACCTTACGATATTTGAAGAAACCATAACGAAGGTTGAAGAAATTGTTGCGAAAGGGTTGAGGAAACCGTTACGAACGTTGTAGAAACTGTTGCGATCTTGAAGAAACTGTTATGAAATAGTTGAAGAAAGCGTGACAAACTGTTGAGAAAGCGTTGCGAAAACTTAATCTTCATCCAACCTCAAGTACAGCTCCAGATCAAGCAAATCCTCACCGTCAGATTCAGAAGATCTCGTTCGTAGAATCTGTCTAGCTTCTGGTTCACCAAACCGGTTCGACCATTTCCAGCTAATAAAAAAGTGACACGTGTCACTGGTCCAACTCGGTTCAGACCTTACGGGTCCATCTAGTTACCACGTCATCGCAGTGATCCAATCAAAGGTTGACACAATAGCAGACGCGATCCAGTCAGCAACGCTCCCCAGTATGCACACGCCGCATCATCGGATCTGCTGCCATGTCGGCATAAAAGGCGCCACGTCAGCAGAAGTTATCCGGTCAGCGTCTGCCACATCAACATAGGGGTCCAATATGCGATGACATGTCAGCATATTGGGCACCATGTCAGCACATTCGGTACCATGTCAACTCGGTGACACGTCAGCAAGATCATGCCACATCACCATGTGACACGTCATCATGTCCGTTACCACGCCAACTAGTGCCATGTCTCCAGATTTCACGTCATCACATTCCTTCCATGTCCGCAGTATCGGTCCAGTCATAGGTTGCCATTTCAGCATTCGGATCCAGTCAGCAATACATGTTAGCATAGTGTGCCACATCTGCGACAGCGCAGCGCTTCGTGCAAAACTTGTTTCGTCAATAACTTCTTCGTTTTAAGTCCGAATTGAGTAATTTTCGGCTCGTTTGAACCGTATTTCGATTTCCTACAACATGGTAGAAGAAATATCAATATTCGAGAAACTTTTGTATGCACTTTGGACAGCAATATGATTGAGTTCAAGTTTTGTTGACAGCATCATGATCGAATTCAAAGTTCATTTGATTTGTTGCTTAGGGTTTCAGCAGCAACATGATCAGTTGAAGATACGCAAAGAAAGCAATGTTGACATGTACGATAAAAGGGTTCGAAAACGAGGGACACGCCACACCAAGACAACATTTTGAGGGAGATTCCAAAAGGAAAAATCACGATGAACACATAAATAAGATGGCAACGGAAAAGATACCTTAAGCCCAGATCCATATAGCAAGTGAGTATCATATATAATAGATCTAGTTCCTGCTTCACATATGGGCATCTTTTCTATTTGGGAATATCTCTACAGATATTGGGGGCGGCTAAAGTGATGCCTAACATGAAATCAAAACCAACATTGTTAAGGAAGTCAAACAATAGGACACATCCTTTTCAATATCATTGAAAGTAATGGGGGCGACTAAGATGGAAGGAACGAATGCCTGGGGAGGTAAGTCCTCACTAGTTGTTACATTATAAATCGATTTTATAATCACAAATGAGAACACTTTTTGCATGTATTTACGTGTAATGTCTTTCTAATGAAGAGAAAGAAAAAGACGAAGTATTTGATTATTAAGAAAATAGTTGCAATATTTTTCTATAAAAGAGAAAGACAAAGGCGAAACATTTTGTTTATTAAGGAAATTGTTGCGATATCTTTGTAATAAAGAGAAAGATGAAAACAAGGTGTTACAATATAATTAAGCTGAAGTTAAAATGGTGCGAAATAAGCTAAGGAAAAATATTAAAGAACACATATGAAGGAAATACTTGGAATGTTTTTGTAATATATAGAAAGACAAAAACAAAGTGTTTTTCTAATCAAGAAAGTAGTTGTAATATTTTTCTAGGAAAGAGAAAAACAAAAGAGAAGTTTTATGATACAAGTACTTCAAGAACAAGAGTAGAAATGTTTCAATAAAAGATGAATTAAAAGGAAAATAACGAAAAGAGTTTGGTAAAGGAGATGGGGCGAAAGAAAAAAAAATGTATGAAAAAAATTAATGGTAGTCAACCTGTATACTAGATATTGTCGTGCATTCATTATTCGCAGACACAAGAGCGTTGCTTCAGCAAATTTAAGGCCATTACGGGAGCATATGCCAATCAATGTTCCTGGAAAGATACATGAGTAGGCTGTGAGAGTCAAATTCCTACTGATCATGGCGGTGGTGATTATTTGATAGGGTGTGAAGCGTATCGTCAATGTCACACCAACGTGTAGGTCATTTGTTAGCTAAAGGAAGAGCAAGAGGATATAACATGCCAATTTGTTTGGCGTTTGAGTAATTATTATATGGAGTTTTAAGTACATTATTGGTACTTTGAACATGTTTGGTGATTGAAGAACAATGGCTTATGAGATGAATCAGTACATTTTTGGTGCTTTGAATTATTAAGCCGACCTTGGGGAAAATCCACACAACAAGCTGGGCAAGGCCACGAAAGGTTATCCGGTAGACGACAGATGGCGAATTTAAACGAGCCGCGAACATTAGTTCTTCTTTTGATTTTCTTAATCCATCAACAAGTTGAGAATTAAGAGGGGGCGATGTTTGTACCCCATTAAAATGGAGAACATGCGTACAAAACAAGTTATTCTATAACGGTGAAACACGATTTATTGAAGAAACTTGTTTGGCTCATTGAGGAAGCCCAACTGGGTTTATTAAGGAAACTCAGTGGTTATTAAGGAAACCAAAAATGACTTATTAAGGAAGCCCAACTGGCTTTATTAAGGAAACCCAGTGGTTTATTAAGAACAGTATTTTAGGGACTCTTGTTTTTTTGGGGGGATCATGTTTTTTTAGACATAAGTTCGGTTAGTGATGAGTGCCAAATATTGCATATTCATACACCTTTTCATTGGCACTTAACTCATCTTTCGCGCTTCAAAGTCATATATTATCCCAAATTCTGCATTTTTACCATCTTCAAGAATAAATATTTGTATTAATTAATTTTGTGTTTTTAAGTACTAAATAAAGCTTGGAAGAATTGAGAAGACAAAAGAGAAGAAAGTTGGAAGTGTTGCAACCCGTTCGCGCATTAGTGGCAACCTGTTTACAATACATGGGATTAAACTACCCATAATCCAAAACCCATGATCCAAAACCCAAGACCCAAATCCATCTCCACCTCACCACCATTGGATTCCAAAACATCCACCTCACCCCATTGGATTCCAAAACATCCACCTCACCCCATTGGATTCCAAAACATCCACCTCACCACCATTGGATTCCAAAACATCCACCTCAACCCATTGTATTCCAAAACATCCATCAAGTGAGAAAACATGTTTTGTTGAGTAAATAATTGCCAAAATTCGAATCCAAGTGAGAGAGAATTTTTGTGTATAAATAGAGAGGGTTGTTGTGTTGAAAACTCATCCAAGAATAGCTTGTTCATGTTAGTTTATCAAATTTCAATTTTGTTGTAATGTTCTTCATGTTCTAATTTCATTTACTAGGGTTTAGATGAAGCCCTAATCTCATTGGTATGTATTCATATCTTGTATCTTGTTCTTGAAAGTTTAGAATTGTTTAAATATATAATTTAATCCAAGTTTTTCAACATCTTGCTCTCACAATGTATGCCATGTATCCATTGTAGTTAGAATATCTCTATGTTGATTATGCTACAACTCATGCTTAACCAAATATTGATCTTTAGATTAGTTGTGCTTAATTAGACAATTAATGCTTTGGAGAAATACTTTAGTTGTGATTAAATTATCCATTGGAGAAACACCTTAGTTATACGGTAGACTTGAATCTACTATAAGGACAAGAATAATATTACAAGTTGAATGCATATCATAGGTTATTGGTGGATTTGAATACCCTAGTATCCATATTATCATTGTTTACATATCTTGTTATTTGCATCTTTTACTTTTATTATTTCAGTCACTTGAAAATCATATCGTCGTATCGACAAAATCAAACCCCTTTTGGTTACTCTCTGAATCAGGATTTAGAATCAACTTCTACACTCTCCAAGTCTCTGTGGTTCGACCTGTGCTTGCCCTGTGTTGCTTGTCGACACTGTGCACTTGTAGTATACACAATAGTAGGTATCTTTCCGAGCCTACCAGTTAGTTGCAAAAAATATTTACCAACCGAACTTATGTTCGGTTAGTTGCAAAAACATTTTCCAACCGAACTGGTTAGTTCGGTTAGTTGCTAAAAACCTTTTCCAACTGAACTGGTTAGTTCAGTTAGTTGCAAAAAACATTTACCAACCGAACTGGTTAATTCGGTTAGTTGCAAAAACATTTACCAACCGAACAGTAGTTCGGTTAGTTGCAAAAAATATTTACCAACCGAACAATAGTTCGGTTAGTTGCAAAAAATATTTTCCAACCGAAACTTAGTTCGGTTACGTCGCAAAAAATATTTCCCAACCGAACACGTCGCTAGGAAAAGAAAACCATGGTCCCTAAAAAACGATTCTTTATTAAGGAAACAAAAAATGACCTATTAAAGAAGCCCAACTGGGTTTATTAAGGAAACGAAAAATGACTTATTAATGAAGCCCAACTAGGTTTATCAAGGAAACCAAAAATGACATATTAAATAATCCCAACTGGGTTTATTAAGGAAA
Organism: Papaver bracteatum; assembly: GCA_023529315.1. Taxonomy (NCBI): domain Eukaryota; kingdom Viridiplantae; phylum Streptophyta; class Magnoliopsida; order Ranunculales; family Papaveraceae; genus Papaver; species Papaver bracteatum. The sequence continues at coordinate 645,311 of JAJJWX010000965.1, forward strand.
CCAAAATTGGCACATTAAAGAAGCCTAACTGGGTTTATTAAGGAAACCAAAATTGGCTTATTAAGGATACCCAATCGGGTTTATTAAGGAATACCGGTAGATTATTAAAGAAACCGGATTATTATAGAAGCCCAATTGGGCTTATTATGGAGGTTCAATGGCTTATTAAGGAAACCAGTTGTTGATGGTGGTTTTTAAACAAACGGTAAAATTGTAAAACCCCAAATAACCTAATATCACCAGCTACACATTTATTAGGACAGTTAATGCATGTAGTCAGTAATTAATAGGGGGTATTTTTTCAAATTAGGGTTACAACGAACAAAACCCTAATTCACCTCCGTGCCAATGGAAAATCATGCCATCCACACCTAGCCTAAGCTATCCGCACCTCTGTGCCAATGGAAAATCATGCCAACCACACCAAACGCGCCAAAGCATGCCATGCTAGCTGCACCTCCGTTCTAATGGCAAATCATGCCAGCTACGCCTAGCCCAAGCTAGCCTAGCCATGCCAAACACACTCTGCCTTGGCCCTAGCTATGCTAGTCACACCAAACACGCCAAAGCATGCCAACCATGCTAGCCGCACCTCCGTGCCAATGAAAAATCATGACAGCAACAACAAACACGCCAAATAATTCCAACCATGCTAGATGCACCTCCGTGCCAATGGAATATCATGCCATCCACACCTAGCCCAATCTAGACCCGCCGTGCCAAACGCACTCTACCTTGGCCCTAGCTATGTTAGTCACACCAAACGCGCCAAAGCATGCCATCCATGCTAGCCGCACCTCCGTGCCAATGGAAAATCATGTCAGCCACACCTAGCTCAAGCTAGCCGCGCCATGCCAAACACACTCTGCCTTGGCCCTAGCTACGTTGGTCACGCCACGCCAAGCCAAATACCCTTACCTTGTCCCTAGACGCGCCATGCCAAAGTAGCGCCCGCACCTAGGCTTGGAAACCGTGCAACCTAGGCCAAATTGGTCACGCATGCCATTGGCACATGCCAATACGCTCTCTGGTAGCTTTTCTTACCAAGTCGTGGCCCTAATGGCCAATCATGCCATTGGCACATGCTAACACGCATCGCTGGTAGCTTTTCTTACCAGGCCGTGGCCGTAATGGACGAGCATGCCATTGGCACATGCCAACATGCTCGCTGGTAGCTTTTCTTGCCAAATCGTGGCCCTAATGGCCGAGCATGCCATTGGCACATGCCAACACGCTCGTTGGTAGCTTTTTTTACCAGGACATGATCCCAGTTGGCCACGCATGCCATAGGCACATGCCAAAACCCACGCTGGTAGGCTAACTTGCATATTGTACAACCTACCACCAAGGAATTCCACACATGCCATTGGCACATTCCACACATGCCACTAGCAGCTCTGGCACTGCCACTTACACTCAACGTATAACCTACCACCAAGGCATTCCAAACATGCCATTGTCACATGCCACACACGCCACTAGCAGCTCTGGCACTGCCACTTGCACTCGAGTTGCAACCCGCAATAAAGGAATTCCGCACATGCCACACGCACCCTTAGCAGCGCCACTTGCACTCAAGGTGCAACCAACAATCGAGACATCAACACAAACTGGGGATGCTTTCTTGGGGTTTTGGTTTGGCGGTCACAGCGTGCAGCGTACACTACGCTCTCAACAAGAACGACATGAAAAGGAATAAAAGCGGTCAATTAAATAAGGCAGTAATGGTGAAAAACGTTTTCACCATAAACACCTGCGGTTACCACCTCCTCTATTTAATCCGAGACTTTACTATATTCCTTAAATAGGCCAGGGTACATTCAATCTCACTTGTATAAATAGGTCTCACCTATTTCTACCAGAGAACAAGTATTGGTCAGGAAAAATACAATACTATCAGATAGCCACTTTGCAAGCTCTCTCAAAAGCTTTCATCACTAGCAAGCTTCCTAAGCTTCTACTTTTCTGATACAAGTCGAGATACTACTTTTCCAGAACTCTCTGGTCTCAACACCCATCTTCGCTATCCTCCCCAAATCAACTCTTCTCCTCCACTTTGTGACCGAAGCAAGTATGGAACGACCATTTCTTGGTTTAGGCCGGACTTGTACAGATTGATCTCTCGAACCTAAAAGTGCTCAACGTACAACACATTTGTTTAGGGTTTGAACCAGTTTCTCACTCACCTACCGAAATCGGCAGAAACGATTTTTACCCATAAACAATTGGCGACCACGGCGGGAGGATTGATCTATCGGATACAATATCAATTTTAGACTGTCGATCTCGTTCTTCGACCCAGATGTCAAGATGGTAGGAAAAGGCGACTCAATCTGACTCAACTCCCAGACAACCCAGTTACCAGTCGTAAAGACTACACGAGAAAACTGGGGACTCGGTGAAGATGATACCAGCGATTGGGGACTTGATGGAGATTCTACCAGCAAAGCCTCCTTTTACATGAAATGGCTGGGGACTTCACAAGAACCGAAAGACAGCCTGGTTACCAGTCATGAAGCTACATGAAACGGCTGGGGACTTCACAGAAATCGAAATCAAACGGTCCAGTCATCAAGTAACTTAAAACAACCGAGGACTTTCCACAACCACAGTGGTGCTTTCCGCGAAATCCAATCTTACACACGAGGATCCCTTATCATCAGGAGATCCCGGAAACCAAGTAAGTCTTGCCTAGACAAAATATATATGGTTTACCATTTCAAGTTTTCACGGGAATGATAAAACCAATATCCATGTTATGTCATGTCCCATGTCATCTACCAACATACAATGTTCACGATTCCATATCTTCCCTGGGATGTTGTATCACTTACAATCATAACCAAAAAGCGGCATCATCCCTAAAAAATAAATAGAGGAACCACATATTCATATTTTCATATCTTCCATATCAAAAAACGGTTCATCCCGAATAATAACCCAAAACCCTCATAGGTAATACTTGCATATCGACCCAGAAATCCAGAAAATCAAAACCATAGCCAGGTGTTTCATTTGCATTAAAAAAAAACACAGAAGAATTTCAGAAGACAGAAGTGCAAAGGAATCCATTCAACAGGGGTTTACTTTTCTCGAAGAAGACGTCATTCGTCATTTGGAGGACTTCTTGTTTCAGCTCCAACTCTTTGTTGCATCACCATGCGTACCGACTTTGCATCACAACAGTTACTAGTTACTATTCATGAAGTAGCTGACGCTACTACAATAATATTCAAAGAGAGGAACTATATTCCTACAGATTTATGGAAGGCATACCTATGGCTAAGGTTTACACCAACAAAAAAAAGGAGAACAAACTGAAGGAGGAATACTGGAATGCATAGCCAGAATATGCTTGCCCACTTTGTTACTACCACGCTACCTCTAACACCGACATTCCATGATCCACCCTTAATGCCTTCTAGGTTTCGATTCCACCGTCCCACAGAAAGAATCCTCCCGCGTTATCATCACAGATTGATAGCCAAATTTCCAGAACCAACAATCCGCGTGCAAGACAACACCATACGCGCTTTCCAAACGCGCTTATCGGACGCACATTACAGACGCACATGTCAGGAACACATGCAGCATGCACATGCCGGCCACGATACCACACCCTGCACAACAGCCTGCATCCAGCGCCGCCAGCTGCTGGAAACTTGCGTCCTTCTAGCGTTGCACATGAACTAGGGATGTCAATGGGTACCCGTTACCCGGAACCGGACCCGCTAAATCGGGTCCGGTTCTGGGTCCTAAAGTTGGACCCATTAGCGACTTAGGACCCGACGGGTAATTAACCGATTGAACCCGAATGTTAACGGGTCCAAACGGGTAATACCCGTCGGGTACCCGTTTATTTAACCTTTTGATCATTTTTTTAGCAAAATTATAGGTATTTTTGCTAGTTTCGGCTTTGAATTTTTTTGATTTTTGATTTTTTTCTTACATTTAATATTTATTTAGTACATTAATAAAGAAATAATAATAAATTTTTATAAAAATAATTTATATTCAAGTTAAAAAAAGAAAGAAATTAAGATTTTAATAGTTTTTTTAATACCCAACGGGTATCCGGGACTTTAAACGGGTCTGGTTCTGGGCCAACACATTATGGAACCGTACCCAGAACCGATGCTGATATGTCGGGTCCGGTTCTGGGCCATGTACTACTCGGGAGGACCCGGACCCGTTGACATCCCTAACTTGAACGCTATGTGGGGAATCATCAGTCTGATTTCATCACACGTAAAGATCAGGAACGACTTCTCCAAAATCGAGGTAAATCATCGAGACCCCTAAGATTCTATGTTTCCCGAAGGCACAACGTCGAGATATATCTGCAGCCCTCAACCACACTGCATTAAGGATACATCTGTTTCTAACCATAGAAGCCGCTCCCAAACTAAAACACGGTTGATAAAAGGAACCAGGGATTCAGAACCACTGTTTTCTTGAAGGATGCCCGGTTTGACAACACACTGATTAACGCAGCTTCTCCGTTTCAACTTTCTCTCCATAAGCTGCTTCAGGATCCGAAGCCGAAACTTTAGCGTTTAGCTTCCTAAGTTTCAACATCCTCTCCAAGAGCCGAAGCTACTTCGACGCCGCTTCTTCTTTCCAAGGGTCATATCACCAGCTCCCGTGTCAAGGATCATGGTCACATCTAGCCAATTCTTTTACTTCCACGGAAGCCCATACAATCCCAGCCAACCTACTTTGTTACCACAACACTGTAGTCTCTTTTGGTTGCATCTCCTACCAAGAACTGTTGTCGCTCAATCGTTGATACCAACCAGAGCTTCACCGCATCACAAATTACTACAAAGAAGGGAACATGTAAACCATACTGGAGGACTGAGCATATACACGGGATCCCTTCGCCGTCAAATCTCAGAAGACACAGTCAACCTCAGACGAAACAGTTTCTACTATTCTCGATTCGGGTTCCACCATCTGAGGCTCAATTGGTATTTCTGCCACTTCCACTGCATTGGAAATCAATACTTCATAACTTGGAGGCACAAGTGATTCATCTTCAATATCTCCAGGGTTGCTAGTACTAGAGGACCCATGATTCCCAACTTCGTTGTTAAGCATCTAATACGAAGATTACATGGGATTAGGATGGGTCAAGCGTGGAAAATCAGTACGATCATAAAATCAATAAATTAAGTGAACTAACATAATTTAAGTTCCTTATTATGCTTCTACGACATGTTCAAGAAGTACCAAAGTCATGAAACTTGTCTTCCAAACAAACTCAGCTGAGGGAAATTTACACTTCCTTATCTTCAATTAACTGGGAATAATTGGTGTGGAATCTAGTTTTGGGTTATATACTATTCTATTCGTATGGAAGTTACATACAACATTTCAAAATTTCATGACAATCAGATGAACGAGCAAGAAGAGGTGATCAAAAAATCAGACATCACGCAACCTGGAAAAGTTCTGAAAACCTCCTGGAAGATTACTATTTCGCGTTTTTCATCCCCTAAACATGCTCAAAATTCAAAAAGATTCTTTGATTAAGCTTGGAAATTTCTTGGGCTTGAAGATACATATGCGGACATCGAAAATCCGACTCCAAACGAGGATTCTACAACAACTTAAGTGAAAGGCGCCAATTCGGGGTTCGGCGTATCTAACCCTAGACCGCGAGTGTCTCCATTGCAAGAGCTTCCCAACCAGTGTCATCTTCCCAACGTGAAAGCTTCCCAATCCTGGTCAGTCTCCCAACTTGCACCATCTTCCAAGCTTAAGTCGGCCCCACCAAGCTAGCATGCAACTTGCGCCAACTCCCTAGAATACAACAGAGTTTGGTGAACTTTGGAACCCGCTGGAGAGACACTGCATATGAAAGCACGGCTCCAAACAAATGACATAAAAACAAAAGAGGGTGACCAGCGTGCGACTATGAAACCCCGGGCCCGCAACATCCCTCCTAACTTCTTCCTGATTTTCTCTTCCGAGCCGTTTTCACCACCTATGCGACATCAGAACGTAAATATTCCCGGTCAGATGGAGGGGCGGACCGTCAAAATCCGAATTCGTATGCGAATTCTACAACGATTTTACCAAAGGGTGCTAATTAGGGTTTCAGCGTGTCAAACCCTAAACCGCAAGCTTTCCAAATCGCGTCAGCTTCTCAATACCACCCAGCTTCCCAGTCTTCCAATTGCACCGGTCCCACCCAGATCACTCTCAGCTTCTCAGTTTCCCAAGTCGCGCCAGCTAGCACGATCAGCTTCCCCACCTTGCGTCGGTCCCGCCAGCTAGCACCCAGATCACTCCGTTCCAATAGAAAATAACTCCATCCACGCCTAGCCCAAGCTAGCCGAGCCATGCCAAACGCACTCTGCCTTGGCCCTAGATATTCTAGTCACACCAAACGCGCCAAAGCATGCCAACCATGCTAGCCGCACCTCCGTGCCAATGGAAGATCATGCCAGCCACACCTATCCCAAGCTAGACCCGCCATGCCAAACACACTCTGCCTTGGCCCTAGCTATGCTAGTCACACCAAACGCGCCAAAGCATACCAACCATGCTCGCCGCACCTCCGTGCCAATGAAAAATAATGCCAGCCACACCTCGCTCAAGCTAGCCGCGCCATGCCAAACACACTCTGCCTTGGCCCTAGCTACGCTGTTCACGCCATTCCAATCCAAACACCCTTACCTTGGCCCTAGCCGCGCCATGTAAAAGTAGAGGCCGCACCTAGGCTTGCAAACCGTGCAACCTAAGCAAAATTGGTCACGCATGCCATTGGCACATGCCAACACGCTCGCTGGTAGCTTTTCTTACCAAGCCGTGGCCCTAATGGCCAAGCATGCCATTGGAACATGCTAACACGCATCGCTGGTAGCTTTTCTTACTAGGCCATGGCCCTAATGGCCGAGCATGCCATTGGCACATGCCAACATGCTCGCTGGTATCTTTTCTTGCCAAATCGTGGCCCTAATGGACGAGCATGCCATTGGCACATGCCAACACGCTCGCTGGTAGCTTTTCTTACCAGGCCATGATCCAAGTTGGCCACGCATGCCATTAGCACATGCCAAAACCCACGCTGGTAGCCTAAGTTGCAAACCGTACAACCTACCACCCAGGCATTCCACACATGCCATTGGCACATTCCACACATGCCACTAGCAGCTCTGGAACTGCCACTTACACTCAACGTACAACCTACCACTAAGGCATTCCACACATGCCATTAACACATGCCACACACGCCACTAGCAGCTCTGGCACTTCCACTTGTGCTCGAGGTGCAACCCGCAACAAAGGCATTCCGCACATGCCACACACGCCCCTAACACTCGAGACATCAACACAAACTGGGGGATGCTTGCTTGGGGTTTTGGTTTTGCGGTCACAACGTGCAGCGTACACTACGCTCGCAATATGAACGGCGTGAAAAGGAATAGAAGCGGTCAATTAAATAAGGCAGTAATGGTGAAAAACGTTTTCACCATAAACACCTGCAGTTACCACCTCCTCTATTTAATCCACAACTTTACTCTATTCCTTAAAGAGGACATGGTACATTCAATCTCACTTGTATAAATAGGTCTCACCTATTTCTACCAGACAACAAGTCTTGGTCAGGCAAAATACAATACTATCAGATAGCCACTTTGCAAGCTCTCTCAAAAGCTTCCATCACTAGCAATCTTCCTAAGCTTCTAATTTTCTGATACAAGTCGAGATACTACCTTTCCAGAACTCTCTGGTCTCAACACCCTTCTTCGATGTCCTCCCCAAATCAACCCTTCTCCTCCACTTTGTGACCGAAGAAAGTCTGGAACGACCATTTCTTGGTTTAGGCCGGACTTGTACAGATTGATACCTCGAACCTAAAAGTGCTCAACGTGCAACACATTTGTTTAAGGTTTGAACCAGTTTCTCACTCACCTACCGAATTTACCGAAATCGACAGAAACCATTTTTACCCATAAACACCAGTTTAAGATAAATACAAATCTCAAGAGATAAATATGGTTATATTGAGATAACTATGAATTTGGGGATGATAGATTAGAACCTCTCAAGGTATATCCAGATCTATAAAGATAAACATATATCTTCTTGGATAAATGCAAATTTTGACAAGATATACATGAATCTTTCAAGATGTGTACAAATATGATGAAGAAAAGCATGAATCTTCCATGTTACATACAAATATTGGGTAGATAAGTACAAATCTAAGTGGTTATTTAAGATAACTACAAATCTCATAAGATAAAGGTAAATCTTGGTGGTTATTTGAGATATCTACAAATCATAACAGTGAGATTTTTTTTCTGCCTATAAATAGAGGCTGAAATCCAACTCAAATGGTACACAATGACAATTCCTTTTCTCCTCTGAAAAAACATGTCTAGAACTCTCTCTTACTTAAGCATCAGAGTGTCTTTGCAGGTACCCCTCATTTTTCATCTACAATTCTGGAGAAATAAAGCAATGACAGAGATTCGATCAACATACACATATCTCAAATATTGTTGGGGTAATTAATTTTGCACCGACAAAGGTTTTTTTGTCGTACCCTGACTTTCTTGAAGCAAGCAAAAACTTATCCTTCCATAAAATAATTAGTTTTTTTTATTTTTAATTTTTTTATAAGGAAATACGAGCAGTTCCGATGGGATGAACAAACTCAGAGTTTGTTCATTTTTCTCTCACTATGGCATGAACAAACATGAAAAATGGATGTTCAAATCATCAAATCTGTTGGTTTGAACATTGAGTCGGGACATCCAACGTGCATCTGTGGTAACGACGGGCGATCTTGGTACGAATGCGCGATAATGCCAAAAACGCCAGACATTACCAATGACGCCAGAGATATTACCAATGACGCCAAGTACAATCCGTGAATACTTTAGTACTTTTTAATCTTATTTTATCCCACTTTATCCTATTTTATCTCACTCACTTCATCCTATTTTATCTCACCTAAATATTATATTATATTTTTTATCTTTATCCTACAAAACAGTTTATGTTAAAAAGAAATACTAGTGGGCCCTAGAAAACCAAATCTGTTCATTTAAAAACCCGTTTGACCATCCACATGGCTCAACAAAATTTTGAGTTTGTTCATTCCCACATGAATTGCTCTATGCCAAAGATCTTGGCGAGTGGTGGCCAACATTGTTTAAGGATAGCCATGAATTTTGTATTTCTTGTGACCTAGGTGCGAGAAATTGGGAGGTATATCAAAACTAAAAACATGATGCCCCTACAACCCATTTTGATTGTTGAGCTATTTGATGTATGGGGTATTGACTTCATGGGACCATTTCCTAACTCGAAGGAAAGTTTACATTCTTGTCATTGTTGGACTATGTTTCTAAGTGGGTAGAAGCAATCGCAACCAAAACTAATGACCCACAAGGTGGTACGCTCTAAAGGAAAACATTTTTTCTCGATTTGGCACCTGTGAGCTATAATTGACGGTGGTTCACATTTACGCAATAGGCCTTTTGAGTCTTTAGTTCGCAAGTATGGCATAACTCACAAAGTCGCAACCCCATATCATCCACGAGACCCGGTGGCCGGTAGAGGTTTCAAATAGGGAGATTAAGACATTTCTAGAAAAGACGGTTAACCCGCCTAGAAAGATTGGTCTTTAAGATTGAATGATGCTTTATGGGCCTATAGAACTGCATACAAGACCCCCATTGGTATGCCCCCTTACAGACTTGTGTACGGTAAAGCTTGTCATCTCTGTGAGAGTTAGAACATTGCATAAAACCTGAACTTTGATCTAGATAAAGTGGCACCCAAAGGAAGCTTAACTCAATGAGTTGGAAGAGTTAAGAAATGATGCATATGATAATGCAAAAATGTACACAAACAAAGAATGAAGGTGTTCCATGACAAAATTTTGCAAGTCATTTGTTCATTGCACCTTTTTCCGGGGAAAATTACGTTCTAAATGAATTGAACAATTTTCCCCCATAATTTGTAGAACTAGAAGATGTAACAACCAAGAATGTCTTGAGGTTAAAGTGAGATTGAAACAACTAGATCCGATCTTGGATCAAAAGTTCACCCCTTGTACATCCAACGCTAAGTTGCTTTGCATCCATTGTCTTTGGTTTGGCATGGTAATCTCTTTCCTTTGAATCTGTTTTGTTCTCATGGTTTGTTGTTGACGAAACATTGAGGGCAATGTTAGATTTAGGTTTGGGGGAGATTTCTTGCATTGTGAGTCTTTTCTATGAATAGCGGGTCTTGCATTTTTTTGATAAGCGGGTCTTTTGTAGGATCCTTTGTAGTCTTTTGCATTCTTCTATGAAAGCGGGTCTTTTGTAGGATCCTTTGTAGTCTTTTGCATTTTTTGTGTTGTTGTTTTCTACGACATTACGGGTCAATGGACGCAAAAATTATTTTGTCTCGGATCTTGTGTTTGGTATCTGATGATTACGGGTCAAAAATTGATGATCGCCGGGTTTTTAAAAAAAAAAAAAAAAAAAATGGTCACAAATTATCAAGGTTTGAAATTCAAAGTTCATCATCCGTGCATTTCTATGGATACTTTAGTACTTTTTTACAATCTAGGGTTTATTTTATCCCACTTTATCCTATTTTATTCTACACCTTTTCATTCACTTCATTCGCTTCAAAGTCATATATTATATTTTACCATCAAGAATAAATATTTGTATTAATTAATTTTGTGTTTTTAAGTCTAATTTGTTATTACCATGCTTAAAGTGATTAGACGGAACATGAAATGCGTGTATTATCGGTAGTCATTTTGATTAATACTAATTCAATAGCTAGATTGAGAAGAAGAAGAACAAAAACACAGCTAGATTGAGAAGAAGAAGAACAAAAACACACTTTCAGGGATTAAAAAAAAAACTACAAAAATAAAATAAAAAATAAAATAAAAAAACTCAAGAAGGACGAGAAAAACACATTTTGAGGGAATATAATCTGGGGAAAAATATCGCTTGGTCCTTTTTTAGGTGGGCCCATGTATGTTTAGTCCTTTGGTCAAACGCCTTTACTGTTTGGTCCATAATTATTTAAAAATACTTAAATGGACAAAAATACCCTTCTGTTTTTTTTTTGTAGCAGTTCATTCTTCAAAATGAACTTCTGTTAATTTCTACTTATTTTTTCATAAATCACCTAAAAAAACAGAGTTCATTCCCGAAAATGAACTCCATATAAAACCTAAAAAAACAGAGTTCATTCCAGAAAATGAACTCCATATAAAACCTAAAAAAACAGAGTTCATTCCCGAAAATGAACTCCATATAAAACCAAAAAAAAACAGAGTTCATTCCCGAAAATGAACTCCATATAAAACCTAAAAAAACAGAGTTCATTCGCGAAAATGAACTCCATATAAAACCTAAAAAAACAGAGTTCATTCCCAAAAATGAACTCCATATAAAAACATGCTTCATTTTTTGGAATGAACTGTAGCATCATCATCTTCATCGTCAACAGCAGTAGCAGTAGCAGCAACAAATCTTCATCTTCTTCATCATCATCACCATCAACAGAGACAAAAATAATTCAAAAATCAATATCCTAATCATCAACAACAACAACTATCATCATCAACAACAACAGTTCATTCAAAAATCATTATCTTCGTCGTAATCGTCGTCGTCGCCGTCTTCAAGAAAACATATGTATTCATCATCACCAACATGAGCAACAACAACATATTTAACAGTAGCAACATCACAAGATTTAGATTCGCAAAACAAATCAAGAAAACAAAGAAAAAGAAGAGAAAAAAAGAGAGAAAATTAAACATATCAACAATAGCAACATCATCGTCAAACAGCAAAATCAAAAACAGCAGCAGCAGAAAATCACCGCCATTGTTTTCTTCTTCTTATTCTTCATCACCGTCTTCAACGACAACATCAAAAACGGCAGTAGGACATCGTCATCATCGGTTTCTTCTTCTTCTTCATCATAGAGCATCATCTTCTTCGTCGGCAAAAATAAAAAAAAATAGTTTCATAAAGAAAAAGAAAAAAAGAAATGGAGAGAAGAAACTAGATCTGAAAACAGTGGAGAGAGAAAGTAAATCTGAAAATATGTGGAGAGAGAAAGTAAATCTGAGAATGATTTATTCTCTCCTACCTTTTGACTATATATATGGTCCTTATCCAAAAGGGTATTTTCTGCCACTACATGGTGACATTTACATCATCCATGACATCAGCATAGGACCAAATGATAATTTTTAGGACCAAATGATAATTTTTAGGACCAAACAGACAATTGACTGGGTCAATTGGACTAGACTCTCTCTAATATTATTCTTAGGACCAAATGGTATTTCCTACAATAATCTGAACCTAGCTAGCCTAGTTACATCCAACAACCAATTAATTCAAGAAAAATTTAATAATCGCTGTCAAAATAAATCAAGGAAAAATACTGAATTCCGAACCTTGATGTATATATATATATATACATATATATAGAAGTACTCCTCTTCCTCTTATTCCGTTGAGTTGAAAATTATGAAGAAAGAAGTAAAAAATTTCTGGGGTTTTTTCAAAGAAATGAGTCCAGCGTTTTCATCTTAGCTGGGTCTTTAATAATACAATAGGATTAGGATTTTTATTTATGTTTATCTTAAATTGTAGGTTTAAAGTTGAGAAATCTGAGGTGGTAATGCCATGCCTCGTGGAGTCATTTTCCACGTTCCCGCCCGCGCTTGTCTTAAATTTTCCTTATTTGGTGCTTGTTCCCTCCACACTTAGGCTGTCAAGTGCCAGCCCTTCCTCGGCGAACTGGGCATGACAATGTCTAGTTGGTGGGCTTGTCACTAAATAAAAAGGTTTTACAGCCAGCTGAATAACATGTCTGTAAATTTCTACATTCATGGCAACAATCGAAGGAAGTTCAAACTTCAAAGAAGATTTCAAGTTCATGGGGTTCACTCCCGTGGAGGCTCTCTTTTAAGATCATAATTGAGAGTTTTGTTGCATGAATCAGAAGTGTGTGTAAGATTGAAGTTGAGTTTGGCTTGTACATTATTAGTACTAGCTTTTCGCCCGTGCGATGCACGGTGTTGCTTCACATCTTTCAAGAAAATAAAAATAAAAAGCAAATAAGAGTATTAAAAAATAATAAAACTGCGAATAATAAGCTCATGACCATGAAGATTAATAAACTAATTAATATTCAATGCAAAACAGAAAAAAAAAATGTTATGTATCTGTAGTTAACGTCTTCTAATCCTTTTCTATGTTTCGATATTCATTAAAGAAATTCATCACAAGCTTTGTTCTTCTTTTTTATTTTTACTTCATATCTTCAAAGTAAAAATATTTACATGGAGCAATGATTTTCTTATTTAATTTAGTGACCTCTTTTGTTTTCTTTATGCACAATCCTTAATAAATATTTTCATATTAAAGTGATCTAACGTAAAATAAATCAAGAGTTTCACATATACAGTATGTAAGTGAATCCTACATAAATCGAGTGTATTTAAACCCATGAATCTCTTTAATTATAATATATTGTAGTTTGTTTTCTAAACCCGTGAATATATTGTATAGGTATCAATTATCTTTACAATATTTGTATGTTTCTATGAGAGTGTTTGTTGCTTCGGGCACCATAGAAAATTAGGACACAAATTAGGTGATTATATATAGGTCGAGAGAGTGCACGTATATATGTGTACCTTGGGACTGTAGGATGAATCCCCAAATGAACCCTCAAGTCAATATTTACTAAAAGAATGTGAGAGTGTCACTATATTGTAGGATGAAATCGCGTATTTTAATGTATATTATATGTGTATATAGAGAGAGAGAGGAACCATCATGAAAAGATTAATCCATGGGAACAAAAGACAGAAAAAAAGCGAAAGGGAAAGAAAGCAGTAAGGACTACATCGCATCAAAGAAAGAGTTACCTTTTTGAAACCTTAAGTATATATATATTGAGCGATTGTACGTATGGATGTGTGTCTAGAACTAAGAAATAAACCCTTGAATTATATACACATTGAGTAACTCCACATGTATCCGTGAATGCAGATGAGTTATATATGGACCTTGTTTAAGTGTACCCATGGTTTATGTGGTGAATAACACCTTATGTTGTTAAGTGTAAATATTAGTAACACAAAGATTTTGATTAAGATATTTATACCGAATTATTGATATATTGATTACACTTGTGAGAATTGGGCGTGTAGGTGTGTACATGAATTTGATATATATCGGGTGTCTTAAACCGGTCCTTGAATTCCATGAATTATCATGTTTTTTTATTTTAATTCCGTGAATATGTTGCTTTCACGTTGATTATTTATAAAATCATGTATGCGCACTGATGATTGTTATATATTCAAGAGCGTGTGTTCTTTAATTCAGCGCACACAAAAAAAAAGATTCAAATATAATGAATATATATAGACCTGGTATATATATACACAAGCATCTAACCCGGTGCATACACATGCACCGGTTGTTTCGAGAATGTATGGCCATAATTGTATTGGTAGATGTAGTTTTGGCTTTTTCCTTTTTGTCAGAATCTTCATGCCTTTTCTCGATGTCGTTCTTGAAACTTCCATATCCATGAGTAAAAAGTGGCTTTGCGAAATGGGTGTAGGGTTTGACCTTGGCTCTTGTTGGTTGTCACATCAAAACATGCTTTAAAAGGATATTGCCTTCTTAATAAAAAAGGTAAGTTTGCGGCAGTAGGAGACAATATCATCCTTGGGATGAAAGTTGATGTGGTTCCTTGTTGTGATTTGTGCTTCAATAACCCTTTCACCAAATTTTTTTGCAATTAGTCGGGTTTCATTGCAAAGACCCATGTTTTCATTTATGTTTTGTATCAGCATAATTGGAGCTCTGTTTTTAAGTTGCAAGTGATGGTCTGGAATTCCTGGATTCGGGGATATTGCAGGGAATGCATAAATTTATTATAATATAGAATATCAGATGTTGAACAGATCCTATCATCGGGGAAATGTTTTATGCAATCAAAAAATGATGTGTTTCTCCTGGGACCGTTGAAACAATATAGTGGTTAATTTCATCCACAGTATCGTTTGTTGGTTCCAAATGCACATCTTACTTTTAGAAAGGGAGTAATTGGAAAATGGTAACTGGTAAGGGTTTGAAGACAAAACCACAATCCACGGTCATGCTTGCTTTGTTAGAATCATATTACCTATATGTACTTCATTTCATATGTAATGAATGATAGAACTCATCTTTTTATAGATCATTTATTAACCAATTGTTCATACACATGTAACATACTCTCATGGTGTCTCCATCTTTGTCAAAACCAACATTTTCATCTTGACCAACCTCCTACCACTAATTCTACATGGTGATACAACACAATCCCCTAAACTTCCTGAACGCTGATATCAATATTTGGTTTCTAAGTTATAGCGATAGCAAAGAATTTCATTGTTTTGTTTTTCTGAGTTGATGATTGACGTTATTCATCATCCATTTATGTTGCATCTCTTTCAAGCCATCCGTCACTTTCCTCCAGAACTTCTTACTGTGCAACGTTAGTGCAAACTTTTACATCCATTTCGTTATTTACATAATGTATAATATGTTCAAACATCACAGGAATTTGGTCAAATTAAATATGTGCAATTTAGAGAGTGAATAATAATAAATCGTTACCTTGAAAGTACTCATTGTTCTTCGTCCCTTTTTACAGCTTCATTTTTATTCTTCGGCCTTCATTAGACACTTTTCTTCTTTTTGTAATCTTCAACAACTGAAACAATGAAGGTGAAAGTCTCCAAAGGTGAAATTAACAGCAGTGGATGTTTCACCCAAAAATAAATAAAATTGGTTCACCCAAAATACCCCAAGGTGTCCTACATACATTGAAAAATATCAGTCATATGATTATATTTTCCTCGTCTGCATGTTGTTACATATTGTTGGTTGTTCGTATCTATTGCCGGCTTGTTAGACCCCTAGTGGATAATGCAAGAGGAGTACTCTTGATTATTTGCGAAGCCAACTTTGTCGAACATTTATAGATAATCAAACGGCGTGTCTTTTGGTAAGAGATTTTGGCCACTGAAGTATAGGTTCACAAACTGAAAGACGTATCTTTTCCAAGCAAACAACATGTCCTTTAGTATAAGATTCGAATAAGATGCATCTCTTGAGATACTGAACAAAAGTATAGCACCTCGAACCAAAACATAAAGTGCCCAAAGATCTTTCATCTTTGTTGTGCAACTTCAATCCTAAAAAATAGGAGGTCGGAATGATACAACGTGTCTTGATGATTTATAGTCAGGCAATTGTTGATGTACAGTGGTTATATCTGTTGGTCGTTAACCTAAATTGAACCTTGAATCTGAAATGGTGTTTTTACTTTCATAACCGAAACGTTGTTACCTGTTGGTGAAATGGTATGTACTTATGGCCTATAGTTTTAACTTTTATCTTTTCATGTCTATCAAAGCTTAAAATCTTGGTGTCTTTGTCAACGATGTTGGAAGACTCGGTGGATTGATGTCCAAAATCTTAAAAAGTGATGATAAATGTGTATTTTTTATGGAATTATTAATAAAACTAATCTAAGCTTTACCAAATGAAAGCAAATGGAGAAAACTGATTTGTTATTAACTAATCTAAGCTATATGGGAACAAATGGAGAATACTTAATCACTTCTTCTTTTGTTTTCTTTTTAATCACTTGTAGTAAAACTCCATACAATACATGCGTGAGACACTTGTATCAATTAAGAACATGGTGATATCAAGTGTCCCTTTGAGGTGGAAATATAATCAATGGTTATGCCACTAAATTATTCTTCATGTGACACACTTCATTGTTCTAGAAAATGTTGGGACACATCATAAGACAAGTGTACACATACTTCATTGTTCTAGAAAGTATTGGGACACTTCATAAGACATGTGTACACAACACTCCCCGTTGGACCATCATTTTAAGAATGTTGCCTCATTAAAACCTTGCCGGTAAAACCCAGTGGGACAAAACCCGGACGAAGGAAAAAGAGTACGACAAATATCTTAGAATGGTGTTGGACACGCATATGCTTCCTCGTTAAAACCTTGACAAGGAAAACCCTACGGGAAAAAACCTTGACGAAGGAAAAAGAGTACAGCGCGTTATAGTCCAAAACTCTCCCTGATCAAAACATCCATTAATTTGTATGCTTGTACATGTGGCGCATTCCGATTCCATATACCAGCTTCCGGAAGACTTTTGTGGGTAACGACTTGGTGAATAGATCAGCATAATTCTCACAGGATTGTATCTTCTGGATATCAATCTCGTTGTTTTTCTGGAGCTGGTGAGAATAAAATAACTTTGGTGAAATGTGCTTTATTCTATCACCCTTAATGTAGCCTTCTTTCATTTGTGATATGCATGTCGAGTTGTCTTCACAAATTGTTGTTGGCACATTGGTTATGGAAGTCAGACCGCAAGAGCTTCTGATGTGTTCGATTAATGACCACAACCATACACATTCTCTACTTGTTTCGTGGAGAGCAATCATCTCGGAGTGATTTGAGGAAGTAGCTGGGATGCTCTGCTTACAAGAACGCCATGAGATTGTAGTACCGCCAACGAAAAAAACGTACTCTGTCTGAGAGATTCCTTTATGCGGGTCCGATAGGTATCCAACATCCGTATACCCTGTTATCTGTGGACAATCTAAAGAATCTTTCGAGTAGAACAAACCCATGTCAGTGGTACCACAAAGGTAACGAAAAATCTGTTTTACCCCTATTCAGTGTCGTTTTGTTGGAGCAGAACTATATCTGGCTAATAGATTTATAACAAAAGAAATTTCGGGCCTGGTACATTGAGCTAAATATAACAAAGCCCCAATTGCACTTAAGTATGGTACTTCTGGACCAAGAAGTGCTTCATCCTCCTCTTTAGGAGGAAATGGATCTCTTTTAGGGTCAAGAGATCTTACAATCATTGGGGTGCTAAGTGGATATGCTTTTTCCATCTTAAAACGCTTCAATATTTTATCTGTGTAAGTGGATTGATGGACAAGAATTCCGCTTTCATAATGCTCAAGTTGTAGGCCAAGACAAAATTTTGTTTTACCTAGATCTTTCATCTCGAACTCCTTCTTTAATCACTTAATTTCTTTGGATAGTTCATCAGGAGTTCCAATTAGATTAATGTCATCTACATATACAGCTATTATTGCAATCCCAGATTATGTCTTTTTAATAAACACACAAGGGTAAATAGGATCGTTTACATATCCCTCTTTTATTAGGTATTCACTGAGGCGATTATACCACATTCGCCCGGATTGTTTCAATCCATATAGAGCTCTATTTAGTTTTAGTGAATACATATGACGTGGTTTCCCTTCAGGTAACTTAAATCCTTCCGGAAGTTTCATATAAATATCTGTATCTATCTTGCCATATAGATACGCTGTGACCACGTCCATTAGATGCATGTCTAACCTTTTAGAGACTTCCAGACTAATTAAATATCAAAAGGTAATTGCATCCATAACAGGGGAGTATGTCTCTTCATAGTCAATCCCAGGTTTCTGCAGGAAACCCTTTGCCACTAGTCGTGATTTATAGCGAACGACTTCATTTCTCTCATTACGCTTTCTCACAAACACACATTTGTACTCCACATGATTCACATTTTCTGGTGTCTGTATTGGGCGCCCAAAAACATTGCGTTTAGCGAGAGATTCCAATTCAGCTTAGATTGCCACTTTCCATTTAGGCCAATCGTCTCTTTGTCGACATTCATCTATAGAGTGTGGTTCAATGACATCATTATCTGTGGCGATTTCAGTAGCTAATGAGAATGAAAATATGTCATTGACAATTACTATATTACGATCCCACACTTCTCTGTTGCATGCGTAATTTATGGAAATTTCCTCATTTACAGGTACATGTGTCTCATCCGAGACTTTGTCCTCTTCAAGAGGTTCATCAGAGAAAGTGGATCGTTCTTTGATAGTCTCATCAGGAGCACTTTTTGTAGCCTCTTCAGGAGCATTATCTTTGATTGAGACAGATTGGCTCTTCCTTTTTCGAGGGACATAATCTTTTGAGCCAACTGGTCGCCCACGCTTTAGGAGTGACTTTGATGACTCGTTTGTCGTTGAGCTCCCATTTTGTCTACTCGGTACATCAATCCGAGATGGAGCATTTCTTGTAGGCACATACGATTTTGTAATTCGACCAATATCAGTAAATGCATCAGGCATTTGGTTTGCAATATTTTGCACCTCAACTTCAGATTGATTAGTGCAAGGGTCAAGATGAGACAAACTTGGTGTGTACCAAGATATTTCACGTCGTTTCTCTGATGGCTTACCATCTCCCCCTAATGGTGGGAAAAGTGTCTCATCAAAATGACAATATGCAAATCTAGCTGTAAAAACATCACCTGTTAAAGGTTCTAGATACCTTATTATGGATGGTGAATCAAAACCAACATAAATACCAAGACGCTGTGGACCTAATTTAATACGTTGTGGTGGTGCAATATGCACATAAACAGCACAACCAAAAACACGTAAATGTGATATATCGGGTTGCTTCCCCAAGACAAGTTGTAGAGGGGAGTATTGATGGCTAGCAGTTGGTCGAAGCCGGACTAAATCCGTTGCATGCAAAATATCATGTCCCCAAGCGGAAATTGGTAATTTAGTCCTCATAAGCATGGGTCGAGAAATTAGCTGAAGATTCCTTATAAAAGACTCACCCAATCCATTCTGAGTGTGCACATGTGCAATAAGTTGCTCGACATCAATACCAACTGAAAGGCAATAAGTATTAAAAGCCTTTGATGTAAATTCACTAGCGCCATCAAGTCGGATAGACTTAATAGGAAAGTCTGGAAAATGGGATCGCAACCGAATAATTTGGGCAAGCAGTCTGGAAAACGCAACATTACGTGTTGATAATAAGCAGACATGAGACCATCTAGCAGATGCATCTATCAATACCATAAAGTTTTAGAATGGCCCACACTGTGGGTGGATAGGCCCACAAATGTCACCATGTATCCTCTGTAGTAATGTTGGTGATTCAATAATAACTTTGGTCAAAGATGGTTTTATAACCAATTTTCCAAGGGAACAAGCAACACAATTCATATCCTTGCTTAATTAAAGCTTCTGGTTTTGCAGCGAATGTACATGAGCATTTTGTATTATTCTACTCATCATGGTAGAACCTGGGTGTCCAAGCCGGTCATGCCAAAGCTTGAATAATTCAGGGTCATTAAACTTCTGGTTGATGACAGCATGAGATTCGACTGTTCGAATTCTCGTAAGATATAACCCAGAAGATATATCCTTAAGCCTTTCTACAACGTGATTTTGGCACGATACATATGAAGTAATATACAAGTACTCCATATTATGCTCATTTGAAGTTTCAAGGTGGTAACCATTACGCCGAATATCTTTAAAACTCAACAGATTCCTCTAGGATCTGGTAGAATATAAGGCGTCTTTAATAATTAATTTTGTACCACCTGGTAGAATGATACATGCTCTTCCGGAGCCATCTATCAGACTAATCGAACCCGAAATGGTACTAACATTACCCTTAAACCTTTTTAAGGTTACAAAGTATTTGTGGGTTCGAAAAATTGTGTTTGTTGTTCCACTGTCAACCAAACAAACATCCCCATCATCTATTTTGGATAGATTACTTCTGGAATCCATATCCTTAAACACAAATAGACGAGAGAAAATTAACAACAGTACTACCAAAATATTTATTTATATTACACCAAAAACACACATACTAATATTACACTAAAAATAAAGACACACACAAACTCAATATGTTACAGGATAAAGACACACATACACACGAAACTCAAAAGTATGTTACAGGGCATATGAAGGAAACATTTATTTTACAGCTCATCAAAATAAAACTGACTAGACTCGCCACCTTCAGGATCGGGGAGATAATCAGATACATCCAAGTGGGTACCACTGGTACTAGTGGCACTGGCTTCCATTAAGTTTGTCTCTATGTCTTCGGCAGGTCGCGTCAGGGATGCCTGATAGAGTCTAACAAAATGTTCTGGCATACGACAAGTACGCTTCCAATGATCAGTTAAGCCACACCGATATCAAACATTTTTCTGAGGTGGTTGAATAAAAGATACCTTCCCATTTTCTTGCTTCGGTTCCTTTGGTTCCACAATTTTCAGCGGTCATTGGTACGGTTGGAAACGGGTACCCTTTCCCCGTTTATTTTTGTGGCCACCACGTTGGTTTCTATTTCCATACCCACGTTTTCCTTTGTTACCATGATTATTTCCCCGTCCAAAAGACATAGCTGCGTGTTGTTCAGGCACCGCTATGGTACCAACGGGACGGGCTTCATGGTTTTTTAACAAAAGCTCATTATTCTGCTCTACAATCAACAAACAGGAAATTAGCTCAGAATATTCTATAAATTGACGCTCTCGATATTGCTGCTGCAGGAGCACATTCGAGGCATGAAAGGTTGTAAATGTTTTCTCTAACATTTGTTCGTTAGTGAAATCTTCACCACACAATTTTAGTTTTGAGGTGATTTTAAACAGGGCAGAGTTATAAGCTTCCACTGATCGAAAATCTTGCAGCTGCAAGTTCAACCAATCATTCCGAGCCTTTGGAAGTATGACCAACTTCAAGTGGTCAAACCGTTTTTTCAGACAGTTCCACAAAGTAAGTGGGTTTTTAACTGTCAAATATTCCCTTTTCAAATCATCATGGAGATGATGGCGAAGGAAAATTATAGATGTAGCGCGGTCCTGGATGGACGCGTTGTTTCATTCTATAATAGTATGCCCGAGACCTTTAGCTTCCAAATAAAGCTCGGCATCAAGTACCAAAGAAATATAATTATTTCCTGAGATATCAAGACCTGCGAATTCGAGTTTAGTTAAATTTTCCATTTAAGAAAAGTATTCAAAGAAACAACAACTACCTATACTTCATGTATTAAAGTTGCTGAATAATAACAGCTTGACCGTCTAGCGTCGGGAGCGATTCGTGCTGATAACGTTTTATGGAATTATTAATAAAACTAATCTAAGCTTTACCAAATGAAAGAAAATGGAGAAAACTGATTTTTTATTAATTAATCTAAGCTATATGGGAACAAATGGAAAATACTTAATCACTTCTTATTTTGTTTTCTTTTTAATCACTTGTAGTAAAACTCCATACAATACATGCCTATTTATAGCTAAATAAAAGTATAAATGGTGAAACACTTGTATCAATTAAGAACATGGTGATACCAAGTGTCCCTTTGAGGTGGCAATATAATCAATGGTTATGCCACTAAATTTTTCTTCATGTGACACACTTCATTGTTCTAGAAAATGTTGGGACACATCATAAGACAAGTGTCACATACTTCATTGTTCTAGAAAGTATTAGGACACTTCATAAGACATGTGTACACAACAGAATTAATTTTATAGGCTTTGTTCAACAAACAGAGACTTAGTGATTCCTCTTTGGTTTTCCAAACAGTGTGATAATAAAGTGTATTAATATTTGGAAACGATTCATTAAAATGTGTGCAATGACATGTGATAATAAAGTGTAACGCTGACATGGCTTCATTACAAAGTAGAGTGATTGTGGTTGGTCCATGTGGCATTTTTGGGGTCCCTTATTTTAAAGAAAGATATTAAGTGATAAAAAGAGCCCATGAAATAAGAGAATGTAATATTGCTACTAAATTATAAGATGAGGCCTGAGTATGCATATATATATGGATATGTATCCAGCAACTATAAAATAGAAATTTCATAAAATATGAACCTATGTAATACGTATTCATTGAGTGACTTTATGTGTACCCGTGAGTTGCAGGGTGAGTTATACACGAAGTTGTTTTACCTTTTATGTGTGCCCATCAATTATGCGGTGTAATTTATTGGTCGTATTTGAATCCATAATTCTATGCATATAATTGTAGGTGAACTGCATATATCTTGAGAGTTGTTTATATATACCTTAGATTACGGTATCGTGTATATGCTAAAACATGAATGTACAGTGTGCATAACACATTTCTATACAATTAGTGTATGTTTACTTGTGGATTCTTAAATACTGAAGAGTGTGTATTTCATTACTACACAAATTTCCTTTTCTTTAACTATGATACACTGTTATTTAGGAATCATTAGTATTTGAATTACGAAATGCTACTTATGTTGACTGCATGTGAACCATCAAACCATCCAAGATACTTATGTTAAACGCATATGAACCCTCAAACCATCTAAAGATGTAAAGAATCAAGAGGATTAAAGCTTCAATTTTTTAAGGTGATGGTAGGCGGATGAAGCTTATTAGGAGATTACTTCTTCAATTATTTCTCCTAGGCCATTGTAGATATTTTTATCAGATAATACACCACTTCAAGATAGAAACTAAAAAAATCTCACCAAGCAGATACCATAAAGTGCTCTGGTGATCTTTTTTCTGGTCAAGTCTGTGGTGAATACACGTGATTGATTATTGAACCTTAATTTTCGTGCTCATGCAGTAACACTACCCCAATAGATATGGATTCTGAAGGATTGCATGTCACCTTTGTGATTAGAATTACCAGTCGATGGTTAGGCCCGACTGGCTAGTCACAATTTTGTTGCTTGTAGTTTAAAAAACATATGACACGTCCTTATCTTGGCGCATTTCCAATTTCCATATAATTTATAAATTTGTTTAGTCCATTATATTATGATGATATCCCTTTCATGAATATCCATTATTTTCCCATAAGAGAACTAATACAGGAATTTGTTTGCATAATTCGTTTGTGGTCCATTTTATAGTCTATAGTTATATTCCCTTGGACTAAATAAAGAAGCCTATTATAGGGGTTTCAATATTTTGGTTTTGGGAGCTCCTATGGATTCAAGTTTCCCAATTGTGGGATAACGGGATATTTCACCCATTAAAAAAATACAAAAATATTCTTTAATTATATCTATTAACCTAAAGCCAAAAATTAAACATATACCTAATCAATGTTGCCTATTCTTCTCTTGTTTTACTCCATCGTTTTTTTTTTCTTCAACGACGATTAATCATCGATTTTCCGCAAGTAATTACTTCATTAGGTAAGAATTGAACTCATCGTTTTTGTTGATTTTGATCACATAAATAGGTTGGATTTGAACAAAATATGGATTTTGAAATAGTTTCAGAATTACATATAGATGGGAAATATCGGTTTTTCCATCCGTTTAATCAATTATACGGTTGGGAAAATATGAACTCCCAACCATATTTAAACTTGGGTTTTTCTACGGTTGGGAGTTCCAACCGTATATTGTTGGGAAAATATAAACTACCAACCATGTTTAACCTGAGTTTTTTTAACGGTTGGGAGTCCCAACCGTATGTTAAATTAAAAAAAAAAAATTGATTTTCAAATCTGAGTCCAACTTTGTGCACCCCTCCAAAACCGGGGTGCACATTCCGGCTTTCTGTATTGGGTGGTCTTTGTATAACAAAACCACTATTAGTATTTCTTCCATATTTTAATCTCCAGTTCCCTATAAGAACGCGTTCTCTCTCTTCTGTTTTTTTTTTTACTTTTTAATATTCCTTCCGTCTCTTTTCAAGTTCTTCGTATAGTTTCTGCTACTTTATTAGCATGGCCTTAAGCCAATAATGAATGTAACAAATTTGATGTAAATTTTTCCACAAAAGGAAATAAACTCGGTGATCATATCCATGTTCTTTTCAAAGTGATTTTTACTGAAGATACATGTTTCATCGATCACACAATCTCATAATTTACATCACATCAATATAAAATTACTTCCAAATTTTAATATGCAATCCAAAGAGGGAAAAACTCGTTGAACCTGGAAAAGGGTTTGGTGCTTGGAGAACCAAATTACTATTTTGATCTTAATTTTCTAATCCTTAATCAGAATATTAAACAACTCAACTTTCTGGGTAATCAGAATATTAAAGAACTCAACTTTCTGGGTCATATTCTGATTTGATCAACTTTATTCCTTATCACTTATTAAGAGAAATGGAACGAATGTCTTTTTAATTTAATATCAGATTGATGACAATTTGTTATTGTATTCAAAACTAAAAATCTAATTTTCTTTCACATTTGAAGATTTAAGGAAACAAAAATGAACACGGAAGAAAATAGCTAGCGAAAATGGCCAATTTTACAGCCGGAGAAAAAAAACGAAAACACACTATAATAATCAGCCCTTGAATTATAGATTGAAGAACAATATCCATTAGAGTTTCAGTTTGGAACATTAGAGTTTGAGAGATTCAAACTCTGTTTGTGACTGTTTGTAAGGTAAAATCGCTTCTACCACAAACACAGAATTTTGTATGATGCTGCTGCTGGGAGTCGATCGGTGCTTCAATCTTCAGTTGATTTGGTTAATGGAGAAAGGTGGGGGTACCTGCAAAAAACCCTTCGATGCCTAAGTTAGCAAGAGAATATTTTCACAGGAGTTTTAGTGGGGAAGATTGCATACCTTCTCTGTTGCAGAAATGTCCATTTATATATTATAAATTTCTGTTTTATCTGCAGGAATGAATAGAAATAATTGTCCATGCATTACTGCTATAACAGCTGGTCCTTGCATGCCTCTTGTATTTACTGGCACTGCATGTCTTCCTGTCATAACCATCCTACATGCCACATTTGATAACTGACCATCTTTGATGACTGCATGGATCTAGAATAACTGGCCCTTGCATGCCTGCATGGTTGCATGACTCTGACATTGATCACCTGCATGGTCCCAGGACGTTCCAGAAACTTCTATCATAGTTAAGGAATTTCTATGGGGTGTGGATAACAAAAAGTGTAAGAGAAGTGGGTGTAATCAGACGGGGCGCAAATATACCAAGAGTAACTGAAATGGGGCACAAATATCCTGGGGCTACGGGATTAAGTTGTACCGAGATATGCTGAATCATAGAAGCCAACGATTAATCTCCGATTACTCGCAACCTACAACTAATCGCCGATCTATCGCAGATTAATCGGCCCGATTGTCGCTCGGCTTTGACCGCCGGCGTCGACTGCCGCTGCCGTTCCATCACCGTTGCCGGGAGAATGACGCCACGCTGACGTCACATGAAGAATATTCCACCACCGTTAGGTATATGCTAACACCGTTAGTGACGGCGTTAAAGATAACGGAAAGAGCTAACAACAGAATATACCAGGAATATGCTGACGCCGTTAGTGTCGCCGTTTATTTTAACGCAATTGCTGACATGGAAAAAGTCTTTGTTGACGTGGCACATGACACGTCAGCATGTCTGTTGACATGGCGTTCCTCTCTGCTGATGTGTCGACTCACACGTCACCGATATTGCTGACGTGGCATCCCCTTCTGGCATGTTGTCTGCCACGTCAGCAACATTGTTGACGTGACATCTGATGACGTGGAGATGCTGACGTGTCATGGTGACGTGGCATGCCACTGCTGACATGACGGCTGACGTGGCGGTCGGTTGTGACGTGGCGTGATAACATGGCACATGTGAGGGGGCTTCCTAGTTGCTTGATTTGAACCTATGCACATGGGCTTTCATGCAAGGTGTTTGTTAGGCCTAGTTAGCACTACTTGGGTAAACAAGGGAAACACCTTAGGCCCAACGAACCCTCCTTTGCTACTAGTAGGAGCTTTGGAGGCCTAGGTTAGCCCATTTATTTGGGTAGAATGTTAGGGGTACAAACATCGCCCCCTCTTAATCCATAACTGTTTATGGGTTAAGAAGTTCGGGTTCCCCTCCTTTGTATGGAGTGTTACATAACTCGCCCCCAAGCGCGTTATTCGGAGTGTTATGCAACTCGCCCCCAAGGATGACTTGGTTGCGTTGAAGTGTAATATATCTCTCCCCCGAATGGTCGAGGTGACATATAAATCGCCCCTAGTGTGTTTTGTGTCATGCTGCTCAATGCTCGTGCATGGGTGCACCTCCCTGCTGCACTTTGCTCGCGCATGGAATGAAAAGTTGAGTTTTTCTGCTATCTTGAATTCGCGCAGGGGGCCAATCCTGTTATTCAAGATGCGCGCAGAGTTTGGGATGTATACATATTCATGTGCCTGGGCAGATGAAAATGTTCGCCACATTTGTTGTTGTCCCGCATGATGGGGATAAAATTGAGACAGGGTAAAAATGCTCGAACTATGCACTGACCCTATCTGCGGGGTGTCAGAGATGTTGCTGACAGCAGACTCGAACTGCACTGTTTTTTCATTTAGGGTTGATTGTGGATTCGATCGTCCGCAGTAGCTTATAATTAACCCGAACAATATTGATAAAGTACGGAATACCAAAATAATGCTGAATTGAAATAACAAGATAAATACCTACTGCTTCGACAACAGCTGCCTCATTAAAACCTTTTAGTGGAAAACCCAATGGGATAAAACCATCAAAAAGGAAAAAGAGTGCATCACAGCATGATTTGAATCTACTCTTAATGATAAAACTTCTTTAAGTGGAATGAATTCAACGACTTCCATGGCTTTCAATCCTCTTTTTCATCGAGGTTCCTCAAGTAGTAGGATCCTCCAGATGATGGCCTATCCATTATATATGGACCTTCCCAGTTTGCTCCGAGCTTCCCACAGTTTGGTTCCATTGTGGCTTCTCGGGTTTTGTTCAAGACATATTCACCTGGATTGAATGATCGTTCTCTGACTTTGCTATCGTATCTCAGCTTGATCGCCTGCTAATATCGGACTAAATTCTGAAAGGTTGTTTCTCTTTGCTCTTCCAACAACTCTTTATCTAAAGCCAGTATGCTTTCGTTTTCCCCAGATTTAACAGCACGAGTTTTGGTAGTCTTAAGATGTACCTCGGTGGGTATGCCTTCCTCTGTCCCATACGCCAATGTAAATGGTGAAAACCCAGTGGATCTTTTTGGGGTTGTTCGATAGGACCATAAGACTCCACGAAATGCTTCGGTTCATTTTCCCTTCGACTTCTCCAGCCGTTTCTTGAGATTGTCCATAATAACGCGGTTATTTGCCTCTGCCTGCCCGTTGCTTTGAGCATAGTAAGGAGACGAGAAATTATGGCGAATATTTAGGCCCTTGCAGAAATCTTTGATCACTCCGAAATCAAACTGTTTCCCATTGTCTGATATTATCGAGTCTGGGATTCCAAATATGCAAACGACATTCTCCCATATAAATCTTTTCACATCATGTCTGGTAACGTGTACCAGTGCCACTTCTTCGACCCATTTGGTGAAATAGTCAGAAGAGGCTAATACGAATCTGACACCTCCAGGAGCTTTTGAAAGCAGTCCGACGATGTGTAATCCCCACATAGAGAATGGCCAGGGACTAAAAACTGGATGTAATTCGTTGGCGGGATTTTTCGGAATTGGAGCATGTTCTTGGCATGACACACATTTCTGCGCATATTCTTTAGCATCTTTCTGCATGTACGACAACAAATACCCCTGGGTGAGTATCATGTGTGCGAGACTGCGCCCTCCAGAATGGCTACCAAAAATTCCCTCATGAGCCTCTGCCAGTATTAGTAGTCCTTCCTCGGCTGATACACATCACAAAAATGGATCTAAAGCTACAGGTTTAAGGTATAACAGCCCTTCGATCATTGAGTATCTCCATGAATTCCTTTTCACTTTTGCAGCAAGTTTCTCATCTTCAGGGAGTTCGCCAGTTGTCAGGTACTGGATGTAAGGTTGACGCCAGTCTGAAATTTTTTCAACATGATCGCTTGAATTGTCTGTCACTGGATTGTGAACATCCATATTGTTGTTGGCGTTCTTCGTATCTCCCTTTGCTGATGAAGCTTCTCTCTCGCCCCCACTAGCGTATTCGAGAGTCAGAACATAATTGCTGTCGGAGATGCTAGGTAATTCTTGGAAATCTACCACAACGAAACGGGCGGTATCTGTTTCTACTACGGAAGACAGATATGCTAAAGCATCTGCGTGCCTATTCTCTAATCTTGGTCGCTTCCCGATAGAGAATTGGTCGAACTCATTTGCCAGCTCTCTCATATGATCCAAATACAGTGTCATTCTCTCCTCTTTTTCCTTGTAAGTCCCTAGAAATTGGTTAACTACTAGCATGGAATCAGTCACCAGCTTCACGTTCTTCGGATCTAACTGCTTGACATCTTTTAAACCGATAATCACAGATTCGTATTCAACTTCATTGTTTGATGCTTGGAAACCCATCCAGGTCGCTTTATCGATCCTTGAACCTTTGGGAGTAAGGATGACGCATCCAACTCCGGCACCACTAACGTTTGAATACCCATCAGTAAATACGGTCCATAATTGTTCTGGTGTATCAATCTACATTGTAGACTCGCCCCCAGACTGATCAGTGACTGGATCAGTGGGTTTGAACAACTTCTTTTCTTCTCTAGCAACCGTTTCTATATCGTCCACCGGAAAATCTGCTAGCAGTGCAGGCAGTGCGTGTCCTTTTTCCGCAGTTCTGGTTTCGTACTTGATATCATACGCCCCCAGAAAATTTGAACATATGGCTAGTCGACTGGAATCATCCGCACGTTCCAAGATTCTATTCAGCGGGTATTTCGAGTATACAACGATCTGCCTTCCTTGGAAATAAGGCTTGAGGCGAGGAGATGCATGTAACAGTGCAAGTGCTATCTTCTCAATTTTCTTGTACCGTGTTTCCACCCCCGTCAAGGATTTACTGACAAAGTAAACAGGTTTCTCATATGGATCCGTAACAAACAGCACTGCACTCACAGCGTTCTCCGTTGCAGCCAGATAAACTCCAATAGGTTGTCCAGCTTTTGGACTCACCAAAACCGGTGGGATTGACAAATACTGCTTTATCTCATCGAAATCCCTTTCACACTCAGCCATGCAACCAAAATTCACTGCTTTCTTCCACACGTCAAATAATGGCTTGAATCGATCCGACGATCGTGAAATGAAACGGTTTAAGGCTGCCAATCGTCCTGCTAGCTTCTAGACCTCCTTCTTAGTTCTTGGGGATGGAATTTCTCTGATGGCTCTGATTTGATCCGGATTCACCTCGATTCCTCTGTGTGTCATCAAGTATCCAAGGAATTTTCCTGTTGACAGCTCGAATGAGCATTTTGCTGGATTGAGCATCATATGATATTCCCTTAAGATATTGAACGTCTTTTGCAGATCAAGAAAATGCGATTCTTTTTGCTGAGATTTCACTACCATATCATCTATGTATACTTCCATCGACTTCCCAATCAGATCCTTGAACATATGGTCTACTAAGTGCTGGTAGGTTTCCATGCGTTCTTAAGCCCAAACGGCATTACAGTATAGCAGTAAACTCCTCTATCCGTCAAGAATGCAGTATGCTCTTGATCGTCCTCGAACAAAGGTATTTGGTTATACCCAGAAAAACCTTCCATGAATGACAGTCTCCCAAACCCTGCGATTTTATCCACCAAATATCTTATCATTGGCAGCGGGTACGGATCAATCAGACATGCTTTATTCAAATCGGTAAAATCGATACAGACACGAATTTTACCATTCTTCTTTGGAACGGGTACCACATTTGACAGCCATCGAGGATATTGCACTGGTCGAATAAATCCTACTTCCAACATCTTTTCCACCTCTTCAGTAACTCCATCTTTTTTTATTTGCGCCATATTCATGATTTTCTGTCGAGCAGGACGGAAATTCTCATCGATATTTAGCCTGTGGCAGGCTACATTCGGATCTATCCATGGCATCTCAGCAAAACTCCATGCGAAAACATCGGCATTTTCCCTTAGCAATGTAATTAAACCATCACGTTCATGTGCAGGCAGATCTTCCCCTACGAACGTTGCATTGTGGTCCTCATCTCCAATCTGAACCTCGATCAATTTCTCGACCGTCGGGGGTTCAGCTGCGTCTTCTCCCCTATATCATTCTGGAGGGAGAGGGTTCTGTAATTGCTATTTCTACGCGACTCGCATAATCTGGTTGCCAATGACTTATGACTTCTTGTACTCATCCATTGCATTCTCATGACACTTATGGGCGGTCATCTGGTCGCCTCTAACTTTCACAACTCCTTCTGTGGTAATAAACTACATGCATTTATGATTAGATGATGTGACTGCACCGATCTCATGCATCTAATCTCGTCCTACGATCGCGTTTTAGGGTGCTCTGCAGTCCAGCAACAAGAAAGTTCCCAAGACGGACTTGTCATCCACTGTTATCAGTATCTTCACTTTTCCAACCGCCTTTGTAACTTCGCCGCTGAAACCGATAATTGGGTTTTCATCCACCTCGATCAAGTCGTGTGGGATATTCATAGAGGCGTAAGCTCCTGAAAATAACACACTCACTGAGCTTCCAGTATCCACTAAAATTCGGTGCACACGAAACATGCCAATCCAAGCAGTTATGACGACGACGTCGTTATATGGAGAATATACACCTATCATGTCTGCATCAGAGAAATCGATCTTTTTGCACCCAAGCTCCTTAGTTTCTGCTCCATTACCGCTGACAAAATTAATGTGATTTGTCAGGTACCATTCTTTCAACTGTCTGAGCTTTCTCCTGGTTCCGTCTTCTGATGCCCTCCTGGTCATTGAATGGATCCTGGCATGACTGACGTTAATCACACGAGCGTTAGTCACATGTGCAGTGCCAAACTGACCAGGACCTTTCCCAAAGTCCCTTTTCACGTACTATTATATCTTTCCAGCGTAGATCATTCGCTGAATCTCGATCTGTAAAGAGCGGCAGTTCTCAGTTTTGTGACCATGGTCTTTATGGAACTTGCAGTATTTTATCCTATCACGTTTATCTCTTGTTTTTGCTTCCAAAGGACATGGGGGGCTCAAATCTTTGTGTATTTTTTCGTGCAGCTCTGTAAGACTTACGTTCAGCGGGGTCAGTTTCATATCGTGAAACTTATGATACCTTGTTTTCGTGCGTTCACCTTGATTTTTCTCTCGAGCATCCCCACGATCATTATGATGTCCATTTGAACGGTTCTTGGATTTTTCCTTCTTCCCATCATTTGGATGATTGGATGATCTGTTAACTTCTTCTCGGGCTTTAGAATCGTCCTCCACTCGGGCGCACTCTTCAACTCGATCATATAGTTCCTCTAAAGTTTTTGGTGGTATCTTGACCAAAGAACCGTACACACCTCTTTGATCATGCTGGTAAGACTGTTTGTATGCCGCAATGACAATTTGGTCGTTGGCTCCATCAACGTCCGCTAACTCTTGCTTAAAATTCCTAGTGAATTGTCTGATGCTTTCCTCCTTCCGTATTCCTAGAAGGAACAGTGAATGGCATCCTTTCCGGTCACGTTTGTTGCACTTATAGTTAGAGCAAAAATCATCGATCAGCTTATGGTAAGTTCCAATCGATTGTTCTGGAAGCTGATTGAACCACGTTATAGCTCCTCCCGCCAGGGATTGCGGAAACATTTTACACATCAAATTGTAGATGTATTGCCACAAAGACATGGCTGTCTCGTAGTGTAAAACTTGTTGATCTAGATCATCAGTTTTCTCATCGAATTCCGGTAATTTTGGAACTAAAAAATTTATTGGTGGCCTTAATTCTCTGATATTCTGCTTGAAAGGAGCTCCTTCTGCTCGGTGTATTATTTCCATCTTTTCTTCTCGGGATTGTTTTTTCATCATCACTCGCTCGATCATCTTGGTAAGACAAGCTTCTGTTATTACGTTTAGGTCGCCATCCGAGGAACTGCCTTCCCGCTCATAATCCCGGTCCACTGGAATATGATTACCTGATCTCCGTTTTTTTTTTTCTGTGGTTCAGTAGGTACTTTTCCAGCTCTTCCTTGCTCCGAACGAGCATTTTAATCATGCGAAAAATATTCATCATCGTGCCAATCTTGAAACTCTTCCTCATCATTTCTGTTACGTTTTGAAATAGATGTAGTTCTGGTCGCGCTCTGCTGAGTTGCAGCTGTCCTATCCCCTGCTCTCCTGGGTTATTTTGGAAAATCTCCTGTGACCAATAGATTCCTGTCTCTGCGATCATTATCGATCACTTCTCTATTAGAATCCGCGACTTGCGGTCCAATTCGAGCTCCAAGGCGTTTCCACACAGATCGGATCCTCTGATTATTCAAAACACCAGACCTAGGTCGTGGTTGGTTTTCACTTTCTAATATCAGGATAGCATTCTCCTTCTATAGATCGTCTAGCCGATTCAGTAGATGTTCCTCCTCTGTACTGGGAGTCGTTGTGCGGACATCACGGATATCCTGTCGATTGCGATTCCTCCTAGATGGGCTGCCGAACGCATACCTTCTGTTTCCACGAACATCTTGGTTTTCCCCATCAGCGTCAATAACTTCGTTATCGATCACAAGTTATTTTTCCTTTCTCCGAATCAGATCTGGATCTCTTTCACGAAAACGATCTCGATCCCGTCCACGATTCAGCGATCTGTTATGAGTATGATCTTGACCCTGTCTGTTTCCAGTGGGTATAGCATGTGCAGATTGAACCTCAATTTTGTTCCTTTCAATTTCGCGTCTCCTGCGCGGTTGGGAATTGCTAGTGGAATCATACTTTCGAGCAGTCTGTCTGATTATTGCCATAGCTTGATCTAGTAAAAACACGATTTTCTTTTCTCGAAACCGTTAGTCGGCGCCACTGTTTGTAAGGTAAAATCGCTGTGACTGTTTGGAACATTAGAGTTTGTATGATAATCATCCCTTGAATTATAGATTGAAGAACAATATCCATTAGAGTTTCAGTTTGGAACATTAGAGTTTCAGAGATTGAAACTCTGTTTGTGACTGTTTGTAAGGTAAAATCACTTCTACCCCAAACACAGAAATTTGTATGATGCTGCTGCTGGGATTCGATCGGTGCTTCAATCTTCAATTGATTTGGTTAATGGAGAAAGGTGGGGGGTACCTGCAAAAAACCCTCCGATGCCTAAGTTAGCAAGAGAATATTTTCACAGGAGTTTTAGTGGGGAAGATTGCATACCTTATCTATTGCAGAACTGTCCATTTATATATTATAAATTTCTGTTTTAGCTGCAGGCATGAATAACAATAATTGTCCCTGCATTACTGCTGTAACAGCTGGTCCTTGCATGCCTATTGTATTTACTGGCACTGCATGTCTTCCTTCCATAACCATCCTGCATGCCATATTTGATAACTGACCAGCTTTGATGACTGCATGGCTCTAGAATAACTATCCCTTGCACGCATGCATGGTTGCATGACTCTGATATTGATCACCTACATGGTCCCAGGACGTTCCAGAAACTTCTATCATAGTTAAGGAATTTCTATGGGGTGTGGATAACAAAAAGTGTAACCGAAGTGGGTGTAATCAGATGGGGCGCAAATATCCCAAGAGTAACTGAACAGGGGCGCAAATATCCGGGGGCTACGAGATTAAGTTGTACCGAGATATGCTGAATCAGATAAGCCAACATTTAATCGCCGATTACTCGCAACCTACAACTAATTGCCGATCTATCGCAGATTAATCGGCCCGATTGCTGCTCGTGCTGGCCGCCGACGTCGACTGCCGCTGTCGTTCCGTCACCGTTGCCGGGAGAATGACACCACGCTGACGTCACAGGAAGAATATTCCACCACCGTTAGGTATATGTCAACGCCGTTAGTGACGGCGTTAAAGATAACAGAAAGAGCTAACCCCGTCTGTTGTTAACGGAATATACCAGGAATATGCTAACGCCGTTAGTGTCGCCATTTATTTTAACGCAATTGGTGACATGGCAAAGTCTTTGTTGACGTGGCACATGACGCGTCAACACGTCTGCTGGCGTGGCAGCATTTCGCTGACGTGACACAGGACACATCAGCACGTATGTTGACGTGGCGTTCCTCTCTGCTGACGTGTTGACTGACACGTCACCGATCATGCTGACGTGGTATCCCTTTCTGGCGTGTTGTCTACCACGTCAGCAATGTTGCTGACGTGGCATCCTCGATGACGTGGCATCCTCGATGACGTGTCATGGTGACGTGGCATGCCACTGTTGATATGACGCCTGATGTGGCGGTCGGTGGTGACGTGGCGTGATAACATGGCACCTGTGAGGGGGCTTCCTAGTTGCTTGATTTGAACCTATGCACACGGGCTTTCATGCAAGGTGTTTGTTAGGCCTAGTTAACACTACTTGGGTAAACAAGGGAAACATCTTAGGCCCAACGAACCCTCCTTTGCTATTAATAGGAGCTTTGGAGGCCTAGGTTAGCCCATTTATTTGGGTAGAATGTTAGGGGTACAAACAGTGACATTGGACAATACAACAAAGTAAAATCAAAAAGCAAGAGGCAGATAGAGCGGAGAGAGAACTTGTCCTCGTTTTGTGGAGTGAATATAGAATACGCACTGGTTTTCTTAAAACATTCTCCAATAAGGAGAGCCGGAATGTGCACCCTAGTTTTTGAAGGGTTCTCAAAGTTAGATTTGGGTTTCATGGCTTTTTATTTTGTCATCTTGTAAGCCCTAAAAAAACAAAAGTACGGAATCATTATAATATGATTCGAAATAGGTATATTTCCTTTGGACTAAATAAATCCCTCTCCTTGTATTTTCCAAACCCCAAATGCTCAGCCTCGTTCAATGTTTTAATAGGGATGATTTTTAGATTAATGTTTAAATAGGGTTTTATAGGATGCAACATAACCGGTTAGATTAAAGAAAATCCATTTATCCCTTTGGACGCAAGTCGGTAATTCTTTTGTGCCTTGAATTTTGTCGTCAGTTCATAATTTTGAGATTTTGCAAAAGCTAAAAATAGGCGATGTATTGCCACGGTTAGAACTGGTGCATTATACCCGCAACATCCTGTTCAGTGGCTGTGCTGCCTGTGCATAAATTCAACGAATACATCTAACTATCAAACAAAACTCATGCCCAGGATCACATGTTTTTTACACCAGGTGCGGCCGTCCATGTCCATGCACCCAAAGAAAAATGTAAGAACAGAATTAAACATGATTAAGACGACCTTGGTCCTTGATTAATTTGCTGATCTAACAAAATAGTTGATTCTGAAATGAAAAAGATTTTGAAATGGAAAGAAGCGTAGGACATAGTAAACTGTTTCTTCCAATATACTAGTACAATCATTGCCACGGTGGAAGGGCCGACCGAAAAAGAATCTAAAAATGAGGTTTGTCTGCGACTATTTTAACTATGTTTACTAAAAAGTGATATTTTCGTTCCATTTCAGAAAAAATTGATATTTTCACCCCATTTCAGAAAAAGTGATACTTTCGCCCCGTCTCCGAAAAAATGATAATTTTCTCCTCATTTCAAAAAAAGTGATACTCTGGTTTCGTTCCAGAAAAAGTATCGTTTTTTCTGGAACGGAGCGAAAGTATCACTTTTCCCGAAACGAAGAGAAAGTATCATTTTTCCCTAACCAGAGCGAAAATATCATTTTCCCCAAACGGAGTGAAAATATCACTTTTTCCGAAAAGGAATGTGAAAGTATGATTTTTTTTAAGAGGAAAAATTGGTTAATCCATAAACCAAAACATGCTTGCATGATGTGTTATGCGGCCTTTGTAGTTATTTGCATAATAGCTATGCATTTAGTTTTCAAGAATTGTGCATTTTGATCAATTAATTATATTAGATAAGGAAATGAAGGTCTTTGAACATTAGCTTGTGTCCTTTATTCAATTCTTTTTGTTTACCCAGTAACAACATAAAAATAAAATATACTCCATCCGTTTCAGGAAAAGTGTTACTTTCACTTTTTCATTTTAGCCTAAAAATAAGCCAAATTGAAAAAGTGAAAGTAACACTTTTCCTGAAACGGAGGTAGTATATATATATTGGAAGAAATAAAATGGAAGTACAAAAAAAAAAAAAAAAACATAATTCACTGAATAGATAAAAACAGACAGAAAATGTTGGAGAGCACTTACAACAGTGTGAGGAGCGGGAGTGTGAATTTGGCAATTAGTAATCCTGGAAATTAATAACCATAGTTCTTACCCCGAAGCAAAGGCAGGCGCAACACACAAACTGCAACTATAATGAAGCAAAAATAATTGAGCGATGGGGAACTGGCGGGACATCAATTGAGTCTTAAATTAGAAAAAAGAAATGCAGATGAAATAGATAATAAGTCAAAAAAAATATCTAATAATGAATTCCATTAAATATACATAAACATTTAGAGCGACGTGAAAAAGAGTAGCAGTAAGCACCACCACCCCACAACCACCACAATTGCCATAAATACATCAAAGATCAAATGAAGATGACCAATTACCCTCAACCTCTTCAAGGCCAACATGGAGGCATAACCAAATAACACAATCAACCCGATGAATGATGCTAGCGCAGTCATCCACGGCGTACGATTCTGTATTTCGTCAGTCGATATAGTGCAGTTGTCAAGTTTTGGTTAAAGCTCGCCTTTCTCATTCAATAGCAAAGATATTTATACACAGACCACACTTGGGTCTCAAGTCACAGTCTTAAGCCATACGTATTCTAATAACCAAAAATAACTCTAGGCTAAGTATAGCCCTATTTCCTAATACCCTCCCTCAAGATGGAGCATGGAGGTCACAAATGCCCATCTTGGACAAAATAAACTTAAATTGAGTTTTTCCTAAAGAATTTGTAAAGATATCAGCCAATTGCACTGTTGTAGGAGTGTAAGAGGGTGATATAAACTTCCTTATTATGGCATATCCGACAAGATGACAGTCCACTTCTATATGTTTTGTTCGTTCATGAAAAACTGGATTCTGAGCAATATATAATGCTGACTGACTATCACAAAAGAGATTCATCCCATGTGTATGATGAACTCCTAAATCACCAAGTAATTGTTTAAACCACTTTAATTCACACGTAAATACCGCCATAGATCTGTATTATGCTTCAACTGAGGACCGTGAAACAGTATGCTGCTTCTTAGTTTTCCAAGACACAGGTGAAAACCAAAGAAGAACAAACCATCCTATCAATGAACGTCTAGTTAATGGACAACTTGCCCAATCAGAGTCACACCATCCTTTTAAACTGAGACCACTATCAGAGCGCAACAGAATTCCTTGTCCAATATTCTTCTTCAAATATCTAACCACACGAATAGCTGCTTCTCAATGCTCCATTCTTGGTTGTTGCATAAATTGTGACAAAATGTGCACTGAGTAAGCAAGA
The DNA here is from genome assembly GCA_023529315.1 of Papaver bracteatum. Lineage (NCBI taxonomy): Eukaryota > Viridiplantae > Streptophyta > Magnoliopsida > Ranunculales > Papaveraceae > Papaver > Papaver bracteatum. The sequence continues at coordinate 683,526 of JAJJWX010000965.1, forward strand.
TCTGGTCTGGTGACTGACAAATAAATCAGACGACCGACCAGTCTCCTATATTTCTCCACATCATCTAATATATTACCCTTTGCCAAGGTAAGACGATGATTTTCCTCCATTGGAAACTCTGCAGGTTTTGCTCCCAATAACCCAGTTTCCATGATAATATCTAATGTATACTTCCTCTGGAAAATGTAGAAACCTTGTTTAGTACGGGCCACCTCCAATCCTAGAAAGTATTTCAATTTCTCCAAATCTTTCATCTTGAAACATTGTCTCAAGTATGTTTTAAAATTATGAAGTGCAACCAGATCATTTCCTGCGAAAATCAAATCATCAACATAGACCAAAACATTAAGCTGCATCTTTCCCTTTGTCATAGTAAAGAGAGAATAATCTGAATATGATTGCTTAAAACCATAATTCTTCAAGGCTGCTGATAATTTCGCAAACCAACACCTAGGAGCCTGTTTTAGGCCATATAATGATTTCTTCATTCTACACACCATATTAGAATTTCCCTTGGAAAATCTAGGTGGTATCTTCATATACACTTGTTCCTCCAAATCTCCATGAAGAAATGCATTATGCACATCCATTTGATGTACTTCCCAATTTTTAATTGTTGCAACAACTAGAAAAGTACGAACTGTTGTCATCTTTTCCACTGGTGCAAATGTCTCATTGTAATCTAATCCTTCAACTTGATGATTCCCAAATATTACCAGTCTGGCTTTTAGACGTACCAAATTTCCATTTTCATCACGCTTTTCTGTATAAATCCATTTGCTTCCTAGTGCCTTCTTACCAGGTGGTAATTTTTCTAATTCCCATGTTCCTTGTTCCTCCAAAGCTCTTATTTCTTCGGCCATGGCTTTTCGCCATCTTGGATACTTCATAGATTCTTTGAAGCTTTTAGGCTCATTTCCAGCAGTTATAGCTGCAAGATATTTTCTATGAACTGCAAAAAAAAACGATCACAACTAACATAATATATCAAAGGATAAGGTGTACCTGATGTAGTTTTGATAGTGGTAAGAAGGATTCGTTTCTCGGACTTTTATAAAGATTTGGTTTTTGATTACTAAAGAAAATACTAAGACAAACTATTAAAATTTGATTTTTGTTTACCAAGGAGAGAAGAGTCTAGGGTTTTGGATTCCACTACCTCTAATAATAGTAAACTCAATAACAATTTCGAACCCAATCTCATGCTTTGGAAGATATGAAAATTCAAGCTCTTTTTATGACTTTCGTCGCTATTCTAAGGCCTAATCCTCCTTCGCTTATAAAAGAATGGTAGAAACTACCCAAAACAATTTTTACGAAGCATACAAAGAAGAGAGAATTTTTAATAATTTAAAAACACAATATTGGAGTATTTATTGTCAAAGAAAATAATTACTAAATATTACTCATCAAAAATAGCTTCTTCCAAAACCCTAGAAAAGAAATTTAGCTACTCATAGAATCAAATTTGAAGAAGAATTAATTAATCATTGTATTCCAAAACATGTAAATAAGCTTACAATGTTTCTTCAGTAAACGATATGTTCCTTCTGTTGTTGATAAAAGATACACGTTTTCTGTTGTTGAATAACGATACTAGGATTTTGTTGTTGAACTGCGACAGTTTTCTACGACTGTTCTGAGCGTACCTTTGTTCTTCGTGTTCTTGAATATGCAGCAGCAGCAACAACTTTTTGAAAGCTCTTGTTCTATGATTCTAAACCTATATTTTCTTCCCTAAAGTATCTGTATGCCTTTCTTGACCTGCCACCATCGTATTTAAACACCACAGGACCACTAAATCTCGAGAAAATCTTTTCTTTCTTCACCCAAAAGTCTCAGATATTTTCTCCTCCTTTTCTTTTCCTTCACGTGTTTCCTGAATTAAATAAAGTCTTCATCTATTGAGAGAAACATATATTCAGGTTATGGAAAGCTTACTCAGTAAATAACAACAATATCTCCTCCTAAATCTTCACGTATCTTCCCATATTAACCGAGAATACAACCTTCCCTGTTTTGTCTTCAATCCGAGTTCTAGCCACTTTGGGTTCACTTAAACGACTATACCAAGCCTGTTTAGGCCTCAGAAGTGAACCCAATCGATTTCCTCCCTTTAGTCTCCCTAGAACTCGATCAAAATCTCAACCCTAATTCAGTTTCATGAAGAACAACTTCCTGCCAAAATACTATCAAACCGTGAATTTTATGTTTGCTTCACATCATCGTTCTAGCCAATTTGGTTCCATTCGAACGACCATACCAAGTCTGTTTAGGCTTAAGGAAGATACCCATTTATTTTCAGCCATTGAATCTCAGTGGAACACCACTAATTTTCAAACCCTAAATTCTGCCATTAACAACCCATTTTCCGTCTAAAAATCTGTGAGCACTGATTCATATTTTGCCGATTATCCAGCCACTTATGGTCGAAACAAATAACAATACCATCCCTGTTTATGTGCTAGGAACAAACCCAATAAATTTCAGCGTTTTAATCTCAGCATAGCTTGCCTAAAACACAAACCCTAATTGTGTTCTTCAATTTCCCGCCAAAATTTGAATTTCAAATGGAGAAGATGATCCTCCCCTTATCCAATAGTAGTGTCCCCTTAGTAATTTGGGCTACGTTTAGCAATTCTTGGGGGTGCGAATAGCAATTTATGGGGTAGAAGGAGTAATTTGGTTTGTAGATAGTGAAAACTCCTGGGTGTCTTTATCAACTCCTTTGGGTGCCTTTAGCGACTCTTCTGGGAAATTTCTGAGGGTGCCTTTAACACTTTTCTGGGTGCTTTTAGTAGTTTCTCGATCAACCATCTCTTACCCCTCATATTCACTTCTTTTCTTAAATTCCATCACTAAGGTTGCCATGCTTTTCAGAAAAAACTCGCATCACTAAAGCCAACATGCCTTTCAGAGATGAAGAAATAAAAGAAAATAATGAGAGATAATTCGCCTCCTATCAGCAGTTGCACATGAAATGACACTTTATCCCTTTTTAGCGACGTTTCTTCTTCTTTTGCTCCAAAGTACCTAAAACTCAAAATCAAACAAAAGATACATAATTTACAAGAAAACTTAGCAGAGAAAGAATAAACAATAGATACATATCAAGGTGTTTTAGACACCTATCAGTACCTGAGGTTGATGATTGTGTAGGTTGAGTGGGAGGTGGACTATTTTCTCATACAGTGTGCGTCACAAAACCCTTGAGTCTACTAGAAGGAACCTTCTGATGTTTTCCTTTACCTATCTCACTGCTATAATTCTCAGCCACACCTTCAGTTGTTGTGCTATTAGTATCATTCTCCTCCGATTGTTCTTGAGTTTTTCCTTGTAATTGTTCAGACGGTGATTCATCACTGCTAAATTGTTGCAAATCGTCTTGATGAGTCTCCACAACATCTCTATAAAACTGTTCTTCTTCTGTATCTTCATCATCACTACAACAAACATCATTATTTGACTGAACAATCTCAGTCGAATTTCCAGTAATGTTTGTCATATAAGGAAACAGATGCTCATAAAACTCCACATCCCTTGACATTAAAAACTGTTTTGTGTCTAAATCATAAATTTGCCACACCTTTTTACCAAAAGGATAACCAAGAAATACACATCTCCTTCCTCAGCTTGCAAACTTATCCCCTTTACTACTTTGATTATGTACATAACACAAGCACCCAAACACCTTCAAATGATCATATGGAGGCTTCTTCCCAAACATGATTTCATATGGAGTTTTGTTGTTAAGAATAGGTGTTGGTGTATGATTAATAAAATATGATGCAGTCAATGCACATTCTCCCCAAAAAGGTATTGGTAAATTGGATTGAAATATCAAGGCTCTTGCCACATTCATTATATGTTGGTGTTTTCTCTCAACCCTCCCATTCTGTTGGGGTGTACCAACGCATGATGTCTCAAAGACTATCCCATTAGTCTTAAAATATCCACGCAATGTATTAAATTCTGTTCCATTATCACTTCTAACAATTTTGATTTCTTTACTAAACTGACGTTTCACAAGAGCAATGAAATTAAGAAATACCAATTCAACTTCAGTTTTACTTTTAATCAAATACATCCACACACCTCTTGAAAAATCATCTACTATTGTCAGAAAATAATGAGCTCCACAAGAAGAAGGTGTCTTGTAAGGACCCCATAAATCCAGATGAACTAACTTAAATATACACCTGGAATTACTCAAACTACTAGAAAAACTACTTCTACGATGTTTTGCTCGTAGACAAATATCACAAGCATTATTATACTTTTTAAATAGCCTACTCACAACCGGTAGCTTTTGTAAAACTTTCTCCGATGGATGTCCCATTCTTTGATGCCATAGCTCATATGAGTTTCTGTAATACCTTGTATTTTTAGTTATTGTTTCGGGTCAGGTTATACCTAGATTAGTTAACCTTGTGCCTTAGTTTTTTGTCCCTTAAACATAGCCTAGGTGGGTGGATTGAACTACAAAGACTACAAGTTAGGGTGGAAATAAAATAATAAATAATAAATAAAATTAAAGGAAAATGAAAAGATACCTAAATAAAATAGTTTAGAAAAGAAATTTTATAAGTTAGAAAACATAAGGCTAAGGAGAAGAAGAAAGAGGTGAAGCTAGGTATTTCAGTGTGATTTGGATTTTCTTAATTTGAGACTAATATGAATTTATAGTGAATTGTTTGGTAATAACATGTAATCTGCCCAGTTTTTAGGATTCCATTGTAAATTCAATATAGTTTGTTTTAACCGCTGGTTTGGTGTGAATTTTGGATATGTTATGTATGAATGTGTCAAAATTGTTCCTGTAAATTTTGAGGATGATCAGATAAAGTTATCACCATGAAATATATAATATAATATGGCTGCAGTTGACTTGTTTGCATAAATGTTTGAAAGAAATTCATGTTCTTAAGCCATAGTTGCTTGTATTGTGTATAAAAGATATTTTGAAAATGAAATGAGTTCATGTTTTTCCATTAGATGAAATATGCTTTCATGCTAACGGCGGGTAATGATCCACGAGAGTTAAATGGGTAATGATCCCCATGGGAACTTGTGTTTCCCGACTATCGATGGCGGTTGTCCGTGCCGGTAAACGATAGGTGGTGTACGAACCAAGGTTTTCGTACTGTGAATGAAATGGGTAGTGATCCCCGAGAGCAAATGGGTATGATCCCCATAGGAACTTTTGTTCCTGACCATCGATGGTGGCTGTCCGTGCCTATAAACGATAGGTGGGTGTACGAACCAAGGACATTCGTACTGTGAACTCAAATGCTAAAACCTAAATTGGTAGCTTTGTCGAAATTATTATTATTGGTGTTATGAACTCAATTGTGAAATCTAATTGGATGAATTATTGAAAGTATTATTCGTATTATGAACTTATGATTGAAGGATGATTTGTTGAAATAATATAAATACTGTGCAGTCTTGTTTTGAAATCTTAAGATGATTTGTTAGAAATAATATTTGTATTGTGAATTCATGGTTAAACAAATGTACTTGTGTGGTGATAATGTTGGGTGAGTATCTATATTAGTGATTTTATCGAAATTCTGTCGTATGTTGTATTTTATTTGACTCGTTGACATTGTTATGCATGTTTTGAGATTGGGAGTACATTCTATTGAGCTGTCATCTCACCCCAATTGACATCCTTGCAGATTTATCAGAGTGGCGCAGCGAAAGCTAGGAATGAGTAGATTAGTGATTGAATTGCTTAATTGTATTGCTTGAAATGTAAATTAAAATAATATGTTTGGTTGAATTCGTTGTTAAGATAATAAGCGGATTTATATGCTTCACTTTATGTTATAAAAAGTTTCAATTATGTTTTGTCCAAAAGTAAATTAGCAACAAAAAAATAAAATAAAATGCATTTGTCTCTTCCCGACCCGAACGCTTCGAGTTCGGATCTCCATATGGGTTTGACCCTGGTCCGGAACTCGGGGTGTTACAAGTTGGTATCAGAGATCTAGGCTTTAGATCTTGAATGGGACCGTAAATAAATTGTTTCGTATGTTGTTATGCATGCATGTCTTATTTGAGTGTAGTATTGCTTGCTTCATCATAATAGTTGACTTTGTGTACCTCATGTGAATTGTTAATTTTGCGCGGGATTGAATTGTCGTGTTGTTTATATTATGTGCATATTTAGGTTTACGTATATTCTAAATTTCAGGACGAAATTTCTTTTGAGGGTGGTAGAATGTAATACCTTGTATTTTTAGTTATTTTTTCGGGTCAGGTTATACCTAGATTAGTTAACCTTGTGGCTTAGTTTGTTGTCCCTTAACCATAGCCTAGGTGGGTGGATTGAACTAGAAATACTACAAGTTAGGGTGGAAATAAAATAATAAATAATAAATAAAATTAAAGGAAAATGAAAAGATATCTAAATAAAATAGTTTAGAAAAGAAATTTTATAAGTTAGAAAACATAAGGCTAAGGAGAAGAAGAAAGAGGTGAAGCTAGGTCTTTAGATAAGAATTCCATGGAGAACTTAGAGGAGATTATAGCTAATAAAAGGTAGAATGTTTAATCCCTTTCTCTTTGTGTTTTTCCTTGTTATACTTTGATTTCAATTTTGTTTATTCTTTTGTCATTAGGGTTCTGAATTTTATTTATTTATTTTGATGCACATTTTTGATGATCTGACTTCTACTATAGGTATCACTACACCAAAACCAGGATTTTGTCACAGGGTATATCCGTTACTAAAAAAATTTGTAACACATATACGCGTTCATGAAATATTTGTGATATTTTTTGTTATTTTTTTTGCAACAGTTTTAACCGTGACAAACTTTGGTTACAGTCACAGTTATAAACTGTTACATTATTTAATAGTAACAGTTAACCTAATTTTAAAATAGCGACACGTTGCACATTTGTCACACTAATTATAACAGGTTTAATTGTTATTCTCACTTTGCAACAATTCGGTATTGACACGTGTCATACGCCGCCACGTAGGCAACAATTTCTTTTTGCCACATGTCACATTTTATTACGATTACAATAACACATATAAGTGTTGCATAATGTTTGCAACAAATTCACTATGGACACCTGTCATCTTTTTGTCACTATTACCGTAACCTTTAAACTGTTACTCTCATTTGTAACAACATTAAGATGATGACACGTTTTTTTTCTTCGCATTTTTCGTCACAGTTATATCTGTGACAATTCTTTCAATTACAATTTAAAAAAATGGACAGTCCAGGTCATTTTCATGTACCTGGCCTTCCAGTTTACAGGCCTGCACAATTAAGCCTCATACACAGGCCTGCACAATTAAGCCTGAAACACAGGCCTACACAATTAAGCCTGAAACACAGGCCAACACAATTAAACCTGAAACACAGGCCTGCACAATTAAACCTGAAACACAGGCCTGCACAATTAAACCTGAAACACAAGCCTGCAAATTCTTCTTTTCCAATCTGCAATTCACCCCTATTTTACCATTCATGCATACATTACAGAAACCCAAACTCTCCACATTTTACCATAACTTTTCAATAAAATTCTGCAGTCAGATATGAAACTGTATATTCTCATTCATAAATGAAAGCTATTCGTTGCTCTAAACCAATACAACCAATAAGATTCACAAAATATGATTTGTATGACTAACTTACAGACTTCCACATGAAGAAAACTTAACACCTGAAGCTTGAGTCACTAGTCCAGATCCTTCCACAAGCATAGCAGCATTTCCAGTGAGACATAGTGCCTGTCCATTTACAACATAAGTTAGCCTTTTCTTATAATTTGAAGCTCTAGATCTAAAGCAAATGATGGAGAGTGCGAGTTCAAAATAAAGCAAATGATGGAGAGTGCGAGTTCAAAAAAAATACAAACATTTAAAGGGTAGTACTACCTTTCAAAGAGGATTCAACTTAAGAAACTCTGTAGCTTTGTTGGAAACCCCCTTGAAGGAAATTTTGTTTGTACTTCTAGCATGCAAGACCTACCGAGTAGACAAAACAACAAATAAACATAGAAGTTAAGAAATAGATCGTTCACATCAAACCAGCCAATCAAGTTCACAGGATATAATTTCAGTTTTTCCTACTTGGAAGTCTAAGACGTATTTCCTTTTTTCCTAGTTCTTAAAAATTAATCTTCTTAAGTAAAAAGCAAACCAAGGATACATTCATTGGCCAATGTTAGCACAGATCCATACAAATTTCGCGGTACTTCTTGCCAAGAATATTAACATGAAGTAAGTCTTCCTTAACAAATTTATATCACCTTGTTCCACTTAGAGGCAGAGTTAGTTATAATCCCCAAAGGCATACCAGGTTCATTGGTAAGGATCACTCATAGTCTCGGGAAGGCCAACTAATTCTCATACATTCAGTGAATTATACAAGAAACCACGGGAAATACAAAACAACTGCCCAGTAGAATGCATTCTAGTCGAAGTGAGTATTTCATAGACTTACTTGTCATCATTCCTTCCTTCAAAGAGGTTCATACAAATAAGAATATCCACTGCTCCCTGCAAATGGCAAACAATGCAATTAATTTCTGAGATAACATATACAAGAGTAGTGAATCTAGAGCGATGTGTAGCTAACCCAGCAGAAATCGTTACAAGTTTAACAAGGTCTTTCCAAAACGGTAATTCTATCATTTAAAGCAACCAAGTACGCAATCCATTAAATGTTTACCTTATCAACGGAAGGAGGATCCAAGTAATATTTCTCAGGTCTTGAAGGTGCCTGTAAGATACCTGCAATAGGCAGAATAAATACTTCTCAGGTCTCACAATCTTGTACAATCATAATATTTGAAAGCAACAATCTAGGATACCTATTTATCATATTAACTTTATCCATCTATTTTCTCTGAACGAAAGGTGACTATTCTACCATACGGCAGGTTATATAAGACAGCAGTAGCATCATTCACTAGAGCCGTTAGCCATCAACTTCACTACCATTACTAAACTACACCAAGTATCACTGTGAAAAACATATGAAACATATTAAGTGTCTCCAGTGAACAATGTATCTAGCCCTCAAGCATGTTCCTGACTGACAGATCCAACACCTCAAAAAATAAAGGATTTAGAATGGAAAATTACTTCATTAAAAGAAAACTACATATCATAAGCAAGAACGATGGGTAACTGCAGACTCATGTTAAGCTTTACTCCTCTTACATACCCTATTAAAAACACTCAGAACCTCACTGCCATTGCAAGAGGACTCCATTTGATCAATACAACCGAACTTTCGCAAAAAAAAGGTTGGCTAATGTATTTGTCCTTTTAAATTCCTTTTAAAAGTATCTCCCTGAAGTCAAATAACGCGAAGAAAATCGATTTCATAGAATGAAGTAACAGGAAAAGTATCAAACTACGAAGTTAAAATCGATAACAACAAGTTAACTTCCACATAAAACAACAAATAATCTTACAGTCTTGACCAAAATAAGACTTGAAATAAAAAACTTCAACTCAAGAACCAATGTCACAGTTGAAAGGTTACATGAATGTGAACTTGTACATATATGCAATACTTTCCTCTACTAGTACATGGGTTACAGAGATTAATACTAAATCATTTAATCAAAAAAGTACTAATTTTTCATACATCTTCCAGTACCTGACTTCAAGTATTGATCTCACCTTAAAAAACTTTGCTTCTATTTCATTCAGACAGAAATCTCAAAGGCATTACGTAATTGTGAAGAAAAAAGGAAAGAAAAGAGCCATATCAACTTACAGCTCTAGCAGCTTCCTCATGGGTGGAGAATGCAACAAAACCAGAGGCCTTACTCACTCCTCCATGATAAAGCATCTCCATTACCAACCCCAATACTACTACAAATCACCATCACCATCATCTTTAGTATCATACAACACGAATCACAAGCAACACCATCTCCATTACCAATAAACGACAATCAAAAGCACCACCATCTCCATAACCTGGAAAGAATATTCAAATTAAAAATAAAAGAATCCTTTGACGATCAAATAAAACTTAATATATAAATTATGAACAAATGAAAGTAATGAACAACAGAACATATGCAGAGATATTCTAAGTAATGAAATTTTTGAACAACTAGAAAGACAATAATGTTAACACAACGAGTAGGGCAGAGTCTATCCCACCGTTCCATTTATGTAGTTCTCGAATGCTTCTTTGTACTTTTCATAAAGCTGCTGAGAATAGTCATGAGGAGGTTTCTGTGTACACATGTTGTAACATGTTCTGTACTCAAAATTTAAGAAAAAACAATGCATGCATAAGCTCTTAATAACATCATTACAATCACATAAACTACAACAACAAGAAAACCATAGCAAATATCTTCAAGGATATGTATACAACATCATGTCACTATGTGAGTTGAATTGTGGTTCCGGAAGACCCTACTATTGAATCAACCATGTGCCTGCAAAAAATAGCACACCTTTTCCCTCTTCCTTTATCCGGGCTTGGGACCGGCATTGCAATTGCAATTGCAATGGCGGAGTTAAAAAGGGTGTGATTAAAAAATACAATAACAATAAAGAAACTACATTCCTTAATTAAAATAAGAGCACAAACACTGTCTAGCCGCATAGAACAACTATGCCAAAAGGCATTTGCTTCACAAAAACACATGCACTGTCACACATGTAGCAAAAGCCGCACGATGTTCTCAAAACAAACAAGAACTGAACCATAAGAGATTTAATGCACAAACATAGTTAAGCATATAACTTAAGAATCACAGAAAGATGAAATCAGACACAACACATTCATTGAGGTGATGGATGGTGCCATGCCATTTCTTGTGCTACCCTAGGTTCAACATTTAACCTGTTGAACCTTGGCCGAAGGGGAAAATATGTCAACACTTTGGAAGGTTCACTCAAGGATGACTTCATCCCAGCTTGAGGATCAGCAGCAGGCTTTGGTAAAAGACCAGCTGCTTTGGTAGAGTTTTCACCTGTACTCATCTACAACAAATGAGTTAAACTTCCATGAACAAGGTATTATATAAAATAAAGCAGCTACGATATTAAAAATGCTTCCAAGGAAACTAGTTGTTACAACATTCTTTCACCCACAGGACCTACATCAGTATACTCCGAATCTTCTCCAAAAGAGGCCTCCAAACTGGCTTTGTGATTGGCATCACTTGGTTTTTCCATGTACTCCATGGCATACCCGACTGCTTCATTGACGAGGTTGTCCTCCTGGATAGACCGTTCAATGTACCTTGCCCTATATCAGTTTGTACATTAACATATCATTAGAAAATAGATTTTTTATAAAAAATAGAAAACATCACATAAGCAAGGCCAAATTCATTCTAAGAACTCCTGTATTGCACTTCCAATTGTTAACCCTACTTCATTATTACATGCTCAGAACTCTGAATAACCGAATATCAACATATGAAAATATTTTTTCTCTCCTAATGATATAAGAAACAAACCAAATTTTTTGAATAACCGTATATCAACAAACTAATTCTCAAACCCCTAATTGAAATAACATTAAAAACCTAATTAAAAACTTTGAACGAAAATTAAGAACCCTAATTTTTATACTACAGATCGAACATAACCAGAAAATAATCACACATACTAAAGCATCAACCAATAAAAACACTAAACATGAACCAAACTATATAGATCTGTAAGAAATAACTTACATTTTTGGTCAAATCGGAGTTAGGGTTCAGAGAAATTATGTCTGTGAATAACGGAGATGTTAGATTAGAGACGAAGTTTGGTTGTTTTTTTTATGAAGGATTTGAGAAAGATCACAGGTTCTTAGTTTGAGGATTTGATAAAGACGAGAGGGTTTCTTTTTTTTGGTTTCTTCGTTACAGGATTTGAGAGAGACGATAGGATTTGGATATGAGAAAGAGAAAAGAGTTGAGAAGGAGATAAGTGAAAAAGAGAAATAGAAGAGGATAACGATAAGGATAACGAAGTTCAAGTAAGTAAAAGTAAGGGTTTAACGGTTGAGATTTGTCCATCAAAAACCATGGACGATTGACATTACGTTTGATGGTCACATACAGATTAAGGGGAATGTGTGAAAAGCATGTGTGTTCTTTCGAGAATTACATGTATTTTGTTAAAATCCCGAACCGTCAAACCGAAAAAAGCGAATATCGTTAATGACAACCGAGTATCGATTTTGTTGGGTTAATCTATTTTTCTTTGAAAATAAATTTTTCCGTTTGTATGAATTGAAGACTAAATATGTCAGATTTGAACATCACAGGTTCAAAGATTACTAGAGTTAGACCTTAGTTTCTCGTCCGGATAAACTGCAGACTAAATATATCAGACTTGAACATCACATGTTCAAATTTTAATAGAGTTGGACATTTGTTTCTCTTCCGGATGAACTGGAGACTACATATATGAGAATTGAACATCACAGGTTCAAAGATTACTAGAGTTCGATCCTTGTTTCTCGTCCGGATGAACTGGAGACTACATATATGAGAATTGAACATCACAGGTTCAAAGATTACTAGAGTTCGATCCTTTTTTCTCGTCCCGATGAACTGGAGACTACATATATGAGAATTGAACATCACAAGTTCAAAGATTACTAGAGTTCGATCCTTTTTTCTCGTCCGGATGAACTGGAGAATAAATATATCAGAATTGAACATCACAGGTTCAAAGATTACTAGAGTTGGACATTTGTTTCTCGTCTGGATGAACTGGAGACTAAATATATCAGAATTGAATATTACAGGTTCAAAGATTACTAGAGTTGGACCTTAATTTGTTTCTCGTCCGGATGAACTAGAGACTAAATATATCAGAATTGAATATTACAGGTTCAAAGATTACTAGAGTTGGACATTTGTTTCTCGTCCGGATGAACTGGAGACTACATATATGAGAATTGAACATCACAGGTTCAAATATTACTAGAGTTCGATCCTTGTTTCTCATCCGGATGAACTGGAGACTAAATATATCAGAATTGAACATGACAGGGTCAAAGATTACTAGAGTTCGATCCCTTTTTCTCGTCCGGATGAACTGGAGACTAAATATATTAGAATTGAACATCACGGGTTCAGAATTGAATATTACAGGTTCAAAGATTACTAGAGTTGGACCTTAATTTGTTTCTCGTCCGGATGAACTGGAGACTAAATATATCAGAATTGAACATCACAGGTTCAAAGATTACTAGATTTGGACATTTGTTTCTCGTCCGGATGAACTGGAGACTACATATATGAGAATTGAACATCACAGGTTCAAAGATTACTAGAGTTGGACATTTGTTTCTCGTCCGGATGAAATGGAGACTAAATATATCAGAATTGAACATCACAGGTTCAAAGATTACTAGAGTTGGACATTTGTTTCTCGTCCGGATGAAATGGAGACTAAATGTATCAGAATTGAATATCATAGGTTCAAAGATTACTAGAGTTGGACATTTGTTTCTCGTCTGGATTAACTGGAGACTAAATATATCAGAATTTAATATTACAGGTTCAAAGATTACTAGAGTTGGACCTTAATTTGTTTCTCGTCCGGATGAACTGGAGACTAAATATATTAGAATTGAGCATCACAGGTTCTAAGATTACTAGATTTGGACATTTGTTTCTCATCCGGATGAACTGGAGACTACATATATGAGAATTGAACATCACAGGTTCAAAGATTACTAGAGTTCTATCCTTGTTTCTCGTCCAGATGAACTGGAGACTACATATATAAGAATTGAACATCACAGGTTCTAATATTACTAGAGTCCGATCCTTTGTTTCTCGTCCGGATGAACTGGAGACTAAATATATCAGAATTGAACATCACAGGTTCAAAGATTACTAGAGTTCTATCCTTGTTTCTCGTCCAGATGAACTGGAGACTACATATATAAGAATTGAACATCACAGGTTCTAATATTACTAGAGTTCGATCCTTTGTTTCTCGTCCGGATGAACTGGAAACTAAATATATCAGAATTGAACATCACAGGTTCAAAGATTACTAGAGTTCGATCCTTGTTTCTCGTCCAGATGAACTGGAGACTACATATATAAGAATTGAACATCACAGGTTCAAAGATTACTAGAGTTCGATCCTTTTTTTCTCGTCCGGATGAACTGGAGACTAAATATATCAGAATCGAACATCACGGGTTCAGAATTGAATATCACGGGTTTAAAATAATTATTTTCCAAAAAAAAAAAAAAAAATCTCCAGATTGAATAATTATAAAAATATATATTAGGGACAATTTTTTTTTTCTAAGCATGGAAATAAATATTGTAAATTTTTATATAATTGTTAAAATAAATAAAATGACAGGAGTCATTTGTAGCCACAGGATTTTATTGGTTTTTGAGAAACCGATGGATAAGCATACGTGTCACAAGATTAAAAAGAGAGAGGAAACCTAAATCTAAAAGAAAAACTCGTAAGTATCAAAAGTCGTCAAAACCTTCTTCTTTCCCTGCTTCAATTTCCCCCTCCCTGCTTCAATTTGCCGCTCCTTTCCCCCTCCCAAATCTGTCAAATCACCAGAAAAAGATTCAAAATCATTCAAATGTATTGTAAGTCGGTTCCCCTCCAAAATTTCCCCCCAATTTCACATCTAATTCTCTATTTAAGAGAGAGTATGATACTCCTGCTCAATCATATACCATCCTCAGCTCTCTGTTGTTGCTCAGAACTTAGTTGTAAATCATCCATTCTAGTTTTTATTCCACTTACAAAAGGTGATATTCAATTCTAGTGGGTTTCTTTTCTTCTCAGGTTTTGATATTAAATTTTTAGGGTTTATGAGTATTGACCTAACTGATTATACCAATTTATATTTCAAAAAAGCTAAATTTTGTAAACTAGAATCTAATTTTACATTATGCCTTCATTATTTTGTTTCAATTTACCAATGAAATGGCTAATGATTTGCATAATAGGTAAAAAGTAGCTTCATTTTATTTTTGCATTCAATTTTGTTTACAATTTTTGGTTAACCTGTTGTTTGTGCATACAGACTACTGGGTTTAAATATGCCTTAAATTTTTGCTTATAGAATGGTAATGTTCCAATTGAGAAGTATGTGTAAAGTTTCTTTTGGTTAACCTGTTGTTTACACATACAGACTACTGTTTTTAAAACCCACCACTGGGTGTTTTAGCATGTTTGTTAGTAACCTCTATGACATACCAATGTTGCTTAAATGTTGATAATCCTAGTAATGTTTCAATGATTAAACAACACAAGACATACTGAAAATAATAGAATTGATATCTTTGTTATTGAATATGTTTTTGGATCTTAATCTTTTCTCATTGTTTGTTGCAGATGAACAATGATGCTGGTCTTGTACCTAATCCTGATGTTGATCCTCAAGCTGGTCATGAAGATGATCAAAATGATGTTGTTGTAGTTGGTAACAAATTACTAGTGACTATAGATGAAGCAGGTAGACCGTATGGTGACAACTACGCAAAGCTTGCTACTCTTGTTGGGAAGCTTGTACGAGCACAGATCCCTCTTAAGTTCACAGATTGGAGAATCGTTCCCCAGGTTTTCAAAGATTCGATTTGGGATGGATTGATGGTAAATTTTCATGGGTACCGATGTGTTTGATTTATAGTGTTTTACATTAATCATGTTTGTGACCTCTCTCTCTCTTGTTTATTTCAGACTAAGTTTACATTCGCCGTGCCATCAAATCTTGTCCGCCCCATAGTTGAAGGTGGTTATTCACAAAAATTCAGGACATATAAGTACAAGTTAAGAAAGACTCTCAAAGGAAAAGTTACTGCTGAAGATATATTGAGTGCAAAACCTCGAGGGTGTCACCTTCCTTTTTGGGAAGCTTTTGTTGAAAATGAAAGCAAACCGGAATATTCTGCAAAACGAGCCAAGTATAAGGAAAATTGCGAGAAGAATACACTCAGACACACTCTTGGTAGACTATCATATGCTCAAAAAAGTCATAACCTTGTAAGTATTGTATTCAATAACTCTTCTTGATAAATTGAATTAAGTTGGTGTTGTTGTCATGGAAACTTATAATCTTTTGTTGTTTTCCCATATATATGACTACAGCAATTGAAAGATTGAGACTTTGTTGCTGGACGTCCTGAAAGTTGGATGGAGGGGCACAAAGGAAAAAATGGAGTCATACATCCTAGTGCTCTAGAAAAATTTGTGAGCAGATTGTGTGTCAAGTGGTTTTGCATGTAAATTTCTGGATGGTGATGTTAATAGTTTGCTTGTAATTTTTGCAGGAGCAAGTGAAAATAGCACATGAGAAGAGAAAGAGCCTTGCCAAAGATGGTGAATTATCTGCTATGGACTTTGAGAACGATGCAATTACTGACGTGTTTGGCCCTGATAAAGGGAAAGGATGTTTTCGTGCCTTCTCGTCACAGTTGTCAAAGGGACAAGCCGTAACAGCAAGACTTGCAAAGACAGTTACTGCGAGTAAATCAAGCTCAAGTGAAGGACCCAAGGAGGACAGTGTGTGTGTTAGTAGACAAAATCAACAAACTGTCAAAGGTGTTTAACTGTATATTCCCATCTCTCAATTACGAATGGTTACATTCAACTCCATATCTAACAATTTGAATCATATTGGTTATTGTGCAGGCTTTTAATGATTATGTATCCGTTCAACTGCTCAATCAACTCCAAAGCAACAATGTAGAATCTGTTGATGCTTCTAGTCCTACAAATGTTGGCTCAAATTCTAGTGCTGTTGATGCTATGGGGAATTATGAGCCTAACAATGGAAAGATTCAATATGTGAACCTGCTGAACAAAAAAAAGAAGGTAGCAGCTAAAGGCTATATCATGAAGGGTTCAGATGGCAGGATGTTTCATGGAGTAGCTCTTGCAGAAGATGAGAGGAGAGTGCAAATTGAAACCATTTTGGATGAGACTTGTGCTGTATATGATGCACCACAGGGGGATGAATACTGGACATTGAAGGATCTTTTAGGTATTACTGGATGGTTAGTATGGCCTTTAAGACGTTTAGAGTTTTTAGATGAATGAAAATGTGGTGGGTGATTTGATATTTTTGGGCAGCTGAAGTTACATGCGTAATGGTACTTCTAGGGAAATCTCTTTGGTTTAGTTCTTTCTTGTTTTAAGAACTTACTGCAGCCTTCGTTACATGTTTAACTTTGTGGGGCTTAACTTTCTTTTGGTATAGTGTTATTTTTTGGTTATGTGAACTTAGCGGCGATGTGCAGTTTTTTTGATACTAAGTTCTAAAAATGTTTATGCTCCGATTATAATTACTAAATATAATGTCTTTTATTTCTTAAATTTCTCTACAATTCTTATTCTGCTTCTATACAATTCTTATTCTGATTGAGTTTTAATCACCAAAGTCTCAAAGACAAGTCTCAGACTGAGTTTTACTACAAGATTCATAGCCTAAAATCTCACAGTCTACATCTTATACAAGAGTTCATAAAACTGAGCACTGCACTACCTTAGTTCTGTTTGCAGGCTTAAACCAAGACTGAAGGAAAGTTCAGAAAACTACAGCAGAACTTCATATCCACATATCAGCATTGTTAGCCTAAATTAGAGACAAGACTGCAGAGCAGATGAGAATACTACTGCCAATTCAAATCTACCCAATAAGCCAGCAAAAACATGCTGCAATCAATTCTGGACCATAAGAAAATGCAAAGATAGTGCGCGTAATTGGTCTACTGCACCAATCCAACCAAGTGCTACTGAAATACATATAAATTGTATTGCTCAATTGTACACAAAAATAAATTATGTTTGCACAGGACGATTCATTTTACAGCGACATAAAAGCTTCATAATTCGTCAAAGGACGTAACAAAGGGCGTAAATTAGGTTCATCTAACAATAGTTGTTGGAAACTGCCAATTTCGGGTTTCTCCAAATTATCAATTCCGCGCATCATCCTTTGGGGAGAATGAATAACAACCCACCAATCAGCGCTTTTTAAATCTTTGGAGTAGAAAACTCCACTTGCCTCTTCAGCGAGAATTGCAGGCTCGTCTCTCCAATTAGCGGAATCCCTTATTCTATTCATATTCACCAAAACCAAATGCGAGTCGGGACATATTTTTCTTCCACTCTCTGCTTTCACCCAGTCACAATAAAACACAACCTCGGTAAATCGACCATAGTCCAACTCTAAGATTTGATTCACAACCCCATACCACTTGGTCAACACAGTTTTGGGATTTTTATCGCCTTTCTTGCTCCGAAATGTGGTGCTTGCTGTCATGCAAACACCACTGTCTTGACTACCGACTGTTTCTTCATAATACCTTGGAGAGAAAACAAAACCATTCACACGGTACATAACGAACTCTTTCGCTTCAACAGGACCTCTTACATATCGCCACATCAATGTATCAGTTTTATTTTCTCTTAACAGCTACGCAATAAAAAACAAACACAATTACCATTAGAAGAAAATAGCTACACACAGTTGGACAAGTATGTGATTCCGTAGCTAAATCAGAAAACGTAGGAAATATGAACTATGTGTCACAATGTAGGTTGTTATTTCCCAGAAAACGGCATGTTTACAAACAACATTGAGGCTAATGTATGTGATTCTGTAGTTGCTCAATATGGGTTTCGTTCACTAGAAGTAGCTATTAACCTAAGGACATAATAGAGTCATTTCAGTACCTTTTCATACGGCCACTCAATGAACTCTGTCTGTTTTTCGACTTCGTCGTCCGGGACCTCCTTTCCAGCATCTTGTGAAATGGATAAAAGGTTTTCACAATAGTAGCTACATATAGCAAAATGAGATTTGTAACATAAGCAAAAATCACCATTTCTTATCAATGAAATACCATGTGTATAATTGAAAGACTGAATATATTTATCAAAAAAATACCTATAATAATCACCGAGACCATCGGGATTACATCGAAAAAGCACCCATCTCCGTATCTGTATAAATTGCGTGGAATCGAGCGTAACATTCGTTCCTTGTTTACCCATAGGACCTACATCACTATACTCCGACTCTTCTCCAAGAAAGGCCTCCCAACTGGATTGGTGATTGCCATCACGTGGATTTGACGTGTGCTCCGTGGCATACGTGACTGCTTCATTTACGAGGTTGTTCTCCTTAATAGACCCTTCAACGTATCTTTTGTTACTGGGAATGTTTTTGAACTCCTTCATTGCCCTGTATCAGTTTGTACATTCACACTTCATTATAAAAGATACGAGTTATCCAGAATAACAACATCACATAAACAAAACATAAACTCACCTTTCAAAGGGGTACATCCAACGATATCGAACGGGTCCACAAAGCAATGCCTCATCAGCTAAATGAACCGTCAGGTGAACACTTATATCGAAAAATAAAGCTGGAAAATACTTTTCCAAAACACACATTGCCTCGGCAACCATGAACTTAGCCTCTTGCAGTCCACTTTTTCTTAGGACTTTGGAGCAAAGCAATCTGAAATACAAACTGATCTGATGAAGTGCACGACGCAACTCTGGGTGCTTTGGAAAAGCATGCTGAAGACAAACAGGTAGCAAATACTCCATAATTACATGATAGTCATGGGATTTGAAGTTACCGAAACTTGAATTCTTAACATTAACATTGTTGCTCAGGTTCGATGCAAAACCAGAAGGAAATTTGAGGTCTTTAAGAATCTTGCAAAATGATTCCTTCTCAGCTTTGCTTAAGACAAACATTGGTTTGGTGGCAACTGTACTACTCCCAGGTTTACTGGTAGTCCACTGTCCACAGTGCAAGCCTAGATCCTTCAATTCATCCCTTGCATTCCAAGATTTCATAGACTTACTACCAAAATCAAAGATCGTCTCAAGTATATGCTCCATTACATTCTTCTCGGTGTGCATTACATCTACACAATGGCGAAAATAAAGGATACGATAGGTCTTCAGTTCCCAAAATATAGACTCCTTATAGAATGCACCAGTAAGTTCATCGTCCACACCATCACCATAAGGATCATCATCCACATCGGGATCATATCTCTTTCTTTTCTGCGCCTTGCTTCTTACTACCAATTTACCAGGTTTGTAAGTCACTTTGGCTAGTTTCTCCAACGACTTCTTTCCTGATAGACGCTTTGGAGCATGTTTAGTTTCATCAGTTACTAATCCCAAGTTCTCTCCCTTCCTAAAAGGATGATTACCCCTGAGGTATATCCGATAATTAGGGTAAACATTTTTCTTGCGTATAGCAGATACGCACTTCGAGTCTTGTCCGCACAATGTACACAAGCGAAATAGCCGTGTGTGGTACATCCAGACATATTACCTTGTGCTGGCAAGTCATGAATACCAAACATCAAAGAAGCCCTAAGTTGAAACGATTCTTGTTTGTGTGCATCAAAAGCTGATATCCCATCCTCAAACAAATCTTTGAGCTCGTCTACTAGCACACGGAGACATACATCAATATCTTGCCCCGGTGCCTTTGGCCCAGGAATCAACATCGTCATGATTTGGAACTCAGGTTTCATGCACAAGGAAGGAGGAAGATTGTAAACAACCACTATGACAGGCCAACAACTATAATTCAGAGACTGCATACCATGAGGATTAAATCCATCAGTTGCAATTCCAAGCCACACATTTCTCCCCTCATTTGCGAACTCAGGAAACTTCTTCTTCACTAAATCCCATTGAGATGAATCGACCGGATGACGCATATAATCTGGTGAAACTTCTGCTCTATTGTGCCATGTCATTGCACGTGCTATCCAAGGTATCGTATATAATCTCTTGAGCCTCGGCCCGAGGGGAAAATATCTCAATACCTTGGAAGGCTCGTTCGACGACAACTCTTCCCCAAATTTATCAACCTTTGCCTTATATCTTGGTGCAAAGCATTCCGGGCAGCTGGTCAAATCTGCATTCTCCTTGTAATACAAAATACAATGATTCTCACACATATGAATCGATTTTTCCTTCATCCCCATATCTTTGAGCATCGACTTCATTGTCGTGTATTTTACTGGCACTTTGTTCCCTTTTGGTAACCAACCCTTTATCACACCCAACAAACTATTAACACAGTTAGCTGAAATCTTATATGTTTTCTTCACGTTCTGCAGCTCCACAATTGCAGTTAGGATGCTAGTATTACAACCCGGATACAACTTCTCTTCAGCCAACTGTTTGTACCTGTAATATCTCTTCCCCAAATCTGGTTCGGGAAAAAATTCTTCAGTTTCAACTTCTTCATTACCACTAACACCGTCACCCCTATCAAAAACTCCAAATGCAGCATCGACAAAGGAACCCATATCTTCTACTACACCTTCTCTAACTTGCTCATCATCCATTTCAGTTGGTATAAGATTATTACCTGGATGCCTTGCCGCACTATCACCATCATTTTCACCATGAAAGAACCAAGTAACATAACTCATGTTGATACCCTTCTCGTTAAGATGTCTCCTCACTTCCCACATCTCTAAACGTTTCCCATTTTGACACTTTGAGCATGGGCAAGAACACGTTGTGTCTGGATAACCATAGTTAGCTGCATAATTCATAAAAAATTTAACCCCATCTCTATATGTTTTGCTAAATATGTCTGGTTCATTCATCCAAGCTTTATTCACAACAGCCGACATTCTACAAGTGAGTCTCTAAAGTTCTGGGCTTGATCAGAGTTCTCTGTGACAATAAAGAGTTAACCATTCAAACCATTAACTTGAAAATCAATAGTTTAAAAACACAGGGGATGGAACATGGTGTAAACATGGTGTCATTCATTGGACAGTTAAGGATAAAGATATGGCTTATCATTTATAAACATTTTGTACCATCATATGGTTATTCACTGCAATCCTAACACTATAACATGCTACAATATATCACATGAGAGTGCAGAAAGTAAAACTATGAGCTCCACATTATGCCTAATTCACTTGGTGGAGATTAGCATTGCTTGAATTGAGGTAATATACAAAATCATTGTACAATTAGGAATGACCAGATGAGGTGCATAATTGGACACTAATAATAAGTAGGTTTCAGGTTGTTGGTTACATTTCAAATAATGTTCCAGAATGATAATAACAAGCAAAAGTGGTGGTTTGGTTACAGCTAAAAAGATTATCAACAATTAATGCCAAATCCATATAACCTTACCTGACACTTGTTTTAGTTGTTGGCCCTCAGTACAAGGAACCAAATATCTACCCAGTAAAATTTTAGGTATAGATGAAAAGTTTGAAATGCACAAGTGACAACTATCAGCTAATGAGTTTACCTAACAGAAAGAGTAAAATAAAAACCATTTAGATACAAAATATTTCCTCGACTAAGCACCAAAGTAAAATCACTCGGCCAATTTAAGCAGCATCCCATAATGATGAACAAAAGGTTAGGACTTGACACAAAATGGATATCCAAAAACGGATTTGGAACCGTAACTAAAGATTGAAAAGTGCATTAATCACCATGTCAAAATTTACCTCTCTTTGTTTGTAGTTACAAATGAATTGTTCAAAATGATGGTTCAACAGAAATGATTCCCCTCCCAATCTGATTATACTTCTTTTTGTCTACTGGATTGAATTCACTGGCCATGTCAAAGTGGGCTCACATATCCTGTTACAAGCAAAAGCAAAGCAGGTCAACTTACGATTCATACTGTAACAACTACCAGGAATTCAACGTATATAAAATTTCATTCAACATAATATGAAAACGATACCCGTCCAACACTTTTAAGACTACCTCACATTTCAGTTACGAAAACAAACACGTCTAAATTCAAGCCTGGATAGCAGAAACTCATTTTAATGCAGACGGGGATAAGGAGAAAATAAAATCTCTTAAGATACTAAATCAGTTTGGGTGGTTTAACCATGATTTTTGCAATTGTTCTCACACATTTAGACTAGGATCCAAATTTAATTTTTTTCAAGAGTAATAGTAAGAGAACAAGGTGTCAGGTGTGCACAACATTCACACGGTATCTTACTTGATCACATATAGATTAGATAGAGAAAGCATCATCCTTGTATTGTGGACACATAACGTAATAAGTTGCAATGAAATTACTTGAAATGTACAACCACCCTCAAACAAAGAGGCACTATTCGAACAAGGAAAACGAGAGAGCTTATATATATCACATTATATTTGTAATGATTAGATATTAAAAGTATGATTTCATATCTAAGCATTATTCTATCAAAACTCAGTAAGTTATAGCTAACTCATCATTGCATCCACATCTACGAAATTCTTGGAAAAATAACTTTCGACACAGTCAATGTATTTGGACATCAACTTAGTTCTGCTAAGAACAGATTGAAGCAAGGTTCATCTATAACAATAATTTATGTATTCATGCATCTATTACAAATTAAGAAACTGAATTCTGTAATCAATCTAAACTAATTGAAACCACACTAATCGAACCCACATCAAAAATTCAGTCATGTAATCAATCTAAACATTCAAGAATGAGAACACACTTGTATATTCAACTAATATTCGCTATTGTAAGAGAACATCTCTGAATACAGAAACATTGATATACTTACTGACCTTGTATGATCCAAGACTGTATATAGGTTCGACTATATTGTTGAAATCTTTCAAGACAAACTTCATCCAGCCTCTGTTTCCTGATATTTTAAAATGACAAGATTAAACAATGAAGACAATAGTTCAATATCACCTTCCTTAACCATGAATTTATGGAAAAAAATTTAACTACCATGCCACAATTCATACGAAATTCTCAACCTAACCCTATGTTTAACAGGCTGGAAGAGTTAGGATCACGGTTGTCAAGACTGGTTAGCACCTAACCACTCCAATAGCGGTTCTGCCATGTCTAACAGAAATCCGGCTTGAATCTTCTCCGAAACCAATCACAATAACAAAAAGCTGGTTCAAAGTATGGGTTTTAAAGTTTCCACATAGTAAAGAATACCAATTTGAGTTTGGCTTCAATCAAACTTCAAACAACTACGCCTTGGACATTTAACT
The DNA here is from genome assembly GCA_023529315.1 of Papaver bracteatum. Lineage (NCBI taxonomy): Eukaryota > Viridiplantae > Streptophyta > Magnoliopsida > Ranunculales > Papaveraceae > Papaver > Papaver bracteatum. The sequence goes on from JAJJWX010000965.1 coordinate 707,539, forward strand.
CTTCTTAAATCAAACCTCAAGTAAAGAAGAAGTAATACAGGTACTAAATTAAAGTAAATTTATCTATATTTACACAAATTTCACTCCAAATTTGCAACAAACAACATCAGAGCATCAGAATCAAACACCGACAAATCCAAATGTACTGTAGTTCAGTAAAAATTCCCTAACCTAAATTTTCAATGTTAAAGCTTTATTACACATTTAATGATAAACACAATTTAAACATGAAATTTTTGTTTCCCCAAAGGCGTTCAACCAATTTTATGCATCTCAGAAACACACAACAAAAAAAAAAAAAAAAAAAAAAAGACTTACTTTATAGGTAATTGAAGCTTTCCATACTTTGAAACAAAGAAAGATAAGTTCTAACTGAATGATTTCTCATCTAGGTTTTCACCCATGTCACTGTAAACACCCCCATTAAAACATTATCCAATATCCAATAAAAATTACTGTAAAAAATACAAACATTAACCAACGGATTATTATCAATCGATGACGAAATAGAGAACTCAATCACTTACCTCATCAAAGAAAAAGAGGAACCAACGGATTTTATCATCAGCATAATCAACTCTGAACCATCTTTCTTCATCTTCATCGTTCAGATTTTAAGCCAAATTGATCCACATAATTAATAGAATACATAACCTAGATTTATTGGGTCAAATCGATCCAGATTCTAGATTTGAATTGAAACTCAGATTTAATTTTGGTGAACCGGCTATGAAATTTCGAAAGTCTCGGTGTGTTAATGGCGGAGAAAAATCAAGAGCAGAAGAAGAAAAGAGTTTCTTTCTGTGTGGTTGCCGACAACATCGACATAAAGGTCGTCATCTGTCCTAAGTCAAGTTTCCTACCGAGTCACGATTTATTGACTTGGTCTTCATGTTTTTTCCTAATATTATGAAAATTAAATTGGAAATAAAAATATATTTTGATTAATAGAAATTAATTATAATTGTGATTTTGTAAAACTGTTGCCAAAATAGTGACAAGAAAAATTATAAGTGTTGTAAATTTGGGGCTGTTTTAGATGTGGGGAAATTTTTGGGTGGAATCATCATTTTATATTATAACTGTTGGTGTCTAGAAAATTTCCAACAAATATTATTGTTGCCAATAAAAGAATCACGAATATAAAATTTAGTAACAGTTATAATTGTTGCAACACTTATCACAAGTATATCTGTGACTAAAAAATAAACTGTGACAAGTTACACTGTGAGAAAATCCTGGTTTTGGTGTAGTGTATATAACATGATTGGGTATCACTAGTTAAAATTCGAGAGTATTCCACCATATATTCACCGTTGAAAGTTTGTTGCATTTGGGTGATAATTTCTGAATTTCTGTACAGTTTCGTCTTGATGTGGTTTTGATGTTCATGGGAAATTTTTGTGATGTTAAAATGATTTGAGGTATTAACAAAAGTTGTAGATAAATGTATTATCTTTCAGTGTGATTTGGATTTTCTTAATTTGAGACTAATATGAATTTATAGTGAATTGTTTGGTAAAAACATGTAATCTGCCAAGTTTTTAGGATTCCAATGTAAATTCAATATAGTTTGTTTTAACCGCCGGTTTGGTGTGAATTTTGGATATGTTATGTATGAATGTGTAAAAATTGTTCCTGTAAATTTTGAGGATGATCAGATAAATTTATCACCATGAAATATATAATATAATATGGCTGCAGTTGACTTGTTTGCATAAATGCTTGAAAGAAATTCATGTTCTTAAGCCATGGTTGCTTGTATTGTGTATAAAAGATATTTTGAAAATGAAATGAGTTCATGTTTTTCCGTTAGATGAAATATGCTTTCATGCTAACGGCGGGTAATGATCCCGGAGAGTTAAATGGGTAATGATCCCCATGGGAACTTGTGTTTACCGACTATCGATGGCGGCTGTCCGTGCCGGTAAACGATAGGTGGTGTACGAACCAAATTTTTTTGTACTGTGAATGAAAAGGTTAATGATCCCCAAGAGAAAATGGGTATGATCCCCATAGGAACTTTTGTTCCTGACCATCGATGGTGGCTGTCCGTGCCTATAAACGATAGGTGGGTGTACGAACCAAGGACATTCGTACTGTGAACTCAAATGTTAAAACCTAAATTGGTACCTTTGTCGAAATTATTATTATTGGTGTTATGAACTCAATTGTGAAATCTAGTTGGATGAATTATTGAAGTATTATTCGTATTATGAACTTATGATTGAAAGATGATTTGTTGAAATAATATAAATATTGTGCAGTCTTGTTTTGAAATCTTAAGATGATTTGTTAGAAATAATATTTGTATTGTGAATTCATGATTAAACAAATGTACTTGTGTGGTGATCATGTTGGGTGAGTATCTATATTAGTGATTTTCTCGAAATTATGTCGTATGTTGTATGTTATTTGACTCGTTGACATTGTTATGCATGTTTTGAGATTGGGAGTACATTCTATTGAGCTGTCATCTCACCCCAATTGACATCCTTGCAAATTTATCGAGTGGCGCAAGCGAAATCTAGGAATGAGTAGCTTAGTGATTGAATTGCTTAATTGTATTGCTTGAAATGTAAATTAAAATAATATGTTTGGTTGAATTCGTTGTTAAGATAATAAGCGGATTTTTATGCTTCACTTTATGTTATAAAAAGTTTCAATTATGTTTTGTCCAAAAGTAAATTAGCAACAAAAAAAAAATGCATTTGTCTCTTCCTGACCCGAACGCTTCGAGTTCGGATCTCCATATGGGTTTGACCCTGGTCTGGAACTCGGGGTGTTACAAGTTGGTATTAGAGCTCTAGGCTTTAGATCTTGAATGGGACCGTAAATAAATTGTTTCGTATGTTGTTATGCATGCATGTCTTATTTGAGTGTAGTATTGCTTGCTTCATCATAATAGTTGACTTTGTGTACCTCATGTGAATTGTTAATTTTGCGCTGGATTGAATTGTCGTGTTGTTTATATTATGTGCATATTTAGGTTTACGTATATTCTAAATTTCGGGACGAAATTTCTTTTAAGGGTGGTAGAATGTAATACCTTGTATTTTTAGTTATTGTTTCGGGTCAGGTTATACCTAGATTAGTTAACCTTGTGGCTTAGTTTGTTGTCCCTTAACCATATCCTAGGTGGGTGGATTGAACTAGAAATACTACAAGTTAGGGTGGAAATAAAATAATAAATAAAATTAAAGGAAAATGAAAAGATATCTAAATAAAATAGTTTAGAAAAGAAATTTTATAAGTTAGAAAACATAAGGCTAAGGAGAAGAAGAAAGAGGTGAAGCTAGGTCTTTAGAGAAGAATTCCATGGAGAACTTATAGGAGATTATAGCTAATAAAAGGTAGAATGTTTAATCCCTTTCTCTTTGGGTTTTTCCTTGTTATACTTTGATTTCAATTTTGTTTATTCTTTTGTCATTAGGGTTCTGAAATTGTTTTATTTATTTTGATGCACATATTTGATGATCGGACTTCTACTATAGGTATATAACATGATTGGGTATCACTAGTTAAAATTTGAGAGTATTCCACCATATATTCACCGTTGAAAGTTTGTTGCATTTGGGTGATAATTTCTGAATTTCTGTACAGTTTCGTCTTGATGTGGTTTTGATGTTCTTGGGAAATTTTTGTGATGTTAAAATGATTTGTGGTATTAACAAAAGTTATAGATAAATGTATTATCTTTCAGTGTGATTTGGATTTTCTTAATTTGAGACTAATATGAATTTATTGTGAATTGTTTGGTAATAACATGTAATCTGCCCAGTTTTTAGGATTCCATTGTAAATTCAGTATAGTTTGTTTTAACCGCTGGTTTGGTGTGAATTTTGGATATGTTATGAATTAATGTGTCAAAATTGTTCCTGTAAATTTTGAGGATGATCAGATAAAGTTATCACCATGAAATATATAATATAATATGGCTGCAGTTGACTTGTTTGCATAAATGCTTGAAAGAAATTCATGTTCTTAAGCCATGGTTGCTTGTATTGTGTATAAAAGATATTTTGAAAATGAAATGAGTTCATGTTTTTCCGTTAGATGAAATATGATTTCATGCTAACGGCGGGTAATGATCCCGGAGAGTTAAATGGGTAATGATCCCCATGGGAACTTGTGTTTCCTGACTATCGATGGCGGCTGTCCGTGCCGGTAAACGATAGGTGGTGTACGAACCAAGTTTTTCGTACTGTGAATGAAACGGTTAATGATCCCCAAGAGCAAATGGGTATGATCCCCATAGGAACTTTTGTTCCTGACCATCGATGGTGGCTGTCCGTGCCTATAAACGATAGGTGGGTGTACGAACCAAGGACATTCATACTGTGAACTCAAATGTTAAAACCTAAATTGGTACCTTTTTCGAAATTATTATTATTGGTGTTATGAACTCAATTGTGACATCTAGTTGGATGAATTATTGAAAGTATTATTCGTATTATGAACTTATGATTGAAGGATGATTTGTTGAAATAATATAAATATTGTGCAGTCTTGTTTTGAAATCTTAAGATGATTTGTTAGAAATAATATTTGTATTGTGAATTCATGATTAAACAAATGTACTTGTGTGGTGATCATGTTGGGTGAGTATCTATATTAGTGATTTTCTCGAAATTATGTCGTATGTTGTATGTTATTTGACTCGTTGACATTGTTATGCATGTTTTGAGATTGGGAGTACATTCTATTGAGCTGTCATCTCACCCCAATTGACATCCTTGCAAATTTATCAGAGTGGCGCAGCGAAATCTAGGAATGAGTAGCTTAGTGATTGAATTGCTTAATTGTATTGCTTGAAATGTAAATTAAAATAATATGTTTGGTTGAATTCGTTGTTAAGATAATAAGCGGATTTTTATGCTTCACTTTATGTTATAAAAAGTTTCAATTATGTTTTGTCCAAAAGTAAATTAGCAACAAAAAAAAAATGCATTTGTCTCTTCCCGACCCGAACGCTTCGAGTTCGGATCTCCATATGGGTTTGACCCTGGTCTGGAACTCGGGGTGTTACAAGTTGGTATCAGAGCTCTAGGCTTTAGATCTTGAATGGGACCGTAAATAAATTGTTTCGTATGTTGTTATGCATGCATGTCTTATTTGAGTGTAGTATTGCTTGCTTCATCATAATAGTTGACTTTGTGTACCTCATGTGAATTGTTAATTTTGCGCTGGATTGAATTGTCGTGTTGTTTATATTATGTGCATATTTAGGTTTACGTATATTCTAAATTTTGGGACGAAATTTCTTTTAAGGGTGGTAGAATGTAATACCTTGTATTTTTAGTTATTGTTTCGGGTCAGGTTATACCTAGATTAGTTAACCTTGTGGCTTAGTTTGTTGTCCCTTAACCATAGCCTAGGTGGGTGGATTGAACTAGAAATACTACAAGTTAGGGTGGAAATAAAATAATAAATAAAATTAAAGGAAAATGAAAAGATATCTAAATAAAATAGTTTAGAAAAGAAATTTTATAAGTTAGAAAACATAAGGCTAAGGAGAATAAGAAAGAGGTGAAGCTAGGTCTTTAGAGACGAATTCCATGGAGAACTTATAGGAGATTATAGCTAATAAAAGGTAGAATGTTTAATCCCTTTCTCTTTGTGTTTTTCCTTGTTATACTTTGATTTCAATTTTGTTTATTCTTTTGTCATTAGGGTTCTGAAATTGTTTTATTTATTTTGATGCACATTTTTGATGATCGGACTTCTACTATAGGTATATAACATGATTGGGTATCACTAGTTAAAATTTGAGAGTATTCCACCATATATTCACCGTTGAAACTTTGTTTCATTTGGGTGATAATTTCTGAATTTCTGTACAGTTTCGTCTTGATGTGGTTTTGATGTTCTTGGGAAATTTTTGTGATGTTAAAATGATTTGTGGTATTAACAAAAGTTATAGATAAATGTATTATCTTTCAGTGTGATTTGGATTTTCTTAATTTGAGACTAATATGAATTTATTGTGAATTGTTTGGTAATAACATGTAATCTGCCCAGTTTTTAGGATTCCATTGTAAATTCAATATAGTTTGTTTTAACCGCTGGTTTGGTGTGAATTTTGGATATGTTATGTATTAATGTGTCAAAATTGTTCCTGTAAATTTTGAGGATGATCAGATAAAGTTATCACCATGAAATATATAATATAATATGGCTGCAGTTGACTTGTTTGCATAAATGCTTGAAAGAAATTCATGTTCTTAAGCCATGGTTGCTTGTATTGTGTATAAAAGATATTTTGAAAATGAAATGAGTTCATGTTTTTCCGTTAGATGAAATATGCTTTCATGCTAACGGCGGGTAATGATCCCCGAGAGTTAAATGGGTAATGATCCCCATGGGAACTTGTGTTTCCCGACTATCGATGGCGGCTGTCCGTGCCGGTAAACGATAGGTGGTGTACGAACCAAGGTTTTCGTACTGTGAATGAAAAGGGTAATGATCCCCGAGAGCAAATGGGTATGATCCCCATAGGAACTTTTGTTCCTGACCATCGATGGTGGCTGTCCGTGCCTATAAACGATAGGTGGGTGTACGAACCAAGGACATTCGTACTGTGAACTCAAATGTTAAAACCTAAATTGGTAGATTTGTCGAAATTATTATTATTGGTGTTATGAACTCAATTGTGAAATCTAGTTGGATGAATTATTGAAAGTATTATTCGTATTATGAACTTATGATTGAAGGATGATTTGTTGAAATAATATAAATATTGTGCAGTCTTGTTTTGAAATCTTAAGATGATTTGTTAGAAATAATATTTGTATTGTGAATTCATGATTAAACAAAAGTACTTGTGTGGTGATCATGTTGGGTGAGTATCTATATTAGTGATTTTCTCGAAATTATGTCGTATGTTGTATGTTATTTGACTCGTTGACATTGTTATGCATGTTTTGAGATTGGGAGTACATTCTATTGAGCTGTCATCTCACCCCAATTAACATCCTTGCAAATTTATCAGAGTGGCGCAGCGAAATCTAGGAATGAGTAGCTTAGTGATTGAATTGCTTAATTGTATTACTTGAAATGTAAATTAAAATAATATGTTTGGTTGAATTCGTTGTTAAGATAATAAGCGGATTTATATGCTTCACTTTATGTTATAAAAAGTTTCAATTATGTTTTGTCCAAAAGTAAATTAGCAACAAAAAAAAAATGCATTTGTCTCTTCCCGACCCGAACGCTTCGAGTTCGAATCTCCATATGGGTTTGACCCTGGTCCGGAACTCGGGGTGTTACAAGTTGGTATCAGAGCTCTAGGCTTTAGATCTTGAATGGGACCGTAAATAAATTGTTTCGTATGTTGTTATGCATGCATGTCTTATTTGAGTGTAGTATTGCTTGCTTCATCATAATAGTTGACTTTGTGTACCTCATGTGAATTGTTAATTTTGCGCTGGATTGAATTGTCGTGTTGTTTATATTATGTGCATATTTAGGTTTACGTATATTCTAAATTTCGGGACGACATTTCTTTTAAGGGTGGTAGAATGTAATACCTTGTATTTTTAGTTATTGTTTCGGGTCAGGTTATACCTAGATTAGTTAACCTTGTGGCTTAGTTTGTTGTCCCTTAACCATAGCCTAGGTGGGTGGATTGAACTAGAAATACTACAAGTTAGGGTGGAAATAAAATAATAAATAAAATTAAAGGAAAGGAAAATGAAAAGATATCTAAATAAAATAGTTTAGAAAAGAAATTTTATAAGTTAGAAAACATAAGGCTAAGGAGAAGAAGAAAGAGGTGAAGCTAGGTCTTTAGAGAAGAATTCCATGGAGAACTTAGAGGAGATTATAGCTAATAAAAGGTAGAATGTTTAATCCCTTTCTCTTTGTGTTTTTCCTTGTTATACTTTGATTTCAATTTTGTTTATTCTTTTGTCATTAGGGTTCTGAAATTGTTTTATTTATTTTGATGCACATTTTTGATGATCGGACTTCTACTATAGGTATATAACATGATTGGGTATCACTAGTTAAAATTTGAGGGTATTCTACCTTATATTCACCGTTGAAACTTTGTTGCATTAGGGTGATAATTTCTGAATTTCTGTACAGTTTCGTCTTGATGTGGTTTTTATGTTCTTGGGAAGTTTTTGTGATGTTAAAATGATTTTAGGTATTAACAAAAGTTGTAGATAAATGTATTATCTTTCAGTGTGATTTGGATTTTCTTAATTTGAGACTAATATGAATTTATAGTGAATTGTTTGGTAAAAACATGTAATCTGCCAAGTTTTTAGGATTCCAATGTAAATTCAATATAGTTTGTTTTAACCGCCGGTTTGGTGTGAATTTTGGATATGTTATGTATGAATGTGTAAATATTGTTCCTGTAAATTTTGAGGATGATCGGATAAATTTATCACCATGAAATATATAATATAATATGGCTGCAGTTGACTTGTTTGCATAAATGCTTGAAAGAAATTCATGTTCTTAAGCCATGGTTGCTTGTATTGTGTATAAAAGATATTTTGAAAATGAAATGAGTTCATGTTTTTCCGTTATATGAAATATGCTTTCATGCTAACGGCGGGTAATGATCCCCAAGAGTTAAATGGGTAATGATCCCCATGGGAACTTGTGTTTCCCGACTATCGATGGCGGCTGTCCGTGCCGGTAAACGATAGGTGGTGTACGAACCAAGGTTTTCAGATCTTGTGAATGAAACGGGTAATGATCCCCGAGAGCAAATGGGTATGATCCCCATAGGAACTTTTGTTCCTGACCATCGATGGTGGCTGTCCGTGCCTATAAACGATAGGTGGGTGTACGAACCAAGGACATTCGTACTGTGAACTCAAATGTTAAAACCTAAATTGGTAGCTTTGTCGAAATTATTATTATTGGTGTTATGAACTCAATTGTGAAATCTAGTTGGATGAATTATTGAAAGTATTATTCGTATTATGAACTTATGATTGAAGGATGATTTGTTGAAATAATATAAATATTGTGCAGTCTTGTTTTAAAATCTTAAGATGATTTGTTAGAAATAATATTTGTATTGTGAATTCATGATTAAACAAATTTACTTGTGTGGTGATCATGTTGGGTGAGTATCTATATTAGTGATTTTCTCGAAATTATGACGTATGTTGTATGTTATTTGACTCGTTGACATTGTTATGCATGTTTTCAGATTGGGAGTACATTCTATTGAGCTTTCATCTCACCCCAATTGACATCCTTGCAGATTTATCAGAGTGGCGCAACGAAATCTAGGAATGAGTAGCTTATTGATTGAATTGCTTAATTGTATTTCTTGAAATGTAAATTAAAATAATATGTTTGGTTGAATTCGTTGTTAAGATAATAAGCGGATTTATATGCTTCACTTTATGTTATAAAAAGTTTCAATTATGTTTTGTCCAAAAGTAAATTAGCAACAATAAAATAAAATAAAATGCATTTGTCTCTTCCCGACCCGAACGCTTCGAGTTCGGATCTCCATATGGGTTTGACCCTGGTCCGGAACTCGGGGTGTTACAAGTTGGTATCAGAGCTCTAGGCTTTAGATCTTGAATGGGACCGTAAATAAATTGTTTCGTATGTTGTTGTGCATGCATGTCTTATTTGAGTGTAGTATTGCTTGCTTCATCATAATAGTTGACTTTGTGTACCTCATGTGAATTGTTAATTTTGCGCTGGATTGAATTGTCGTGTTGTTTATATTATGTGCATATTTAGGTTTACGTATTTTCTAAATTTCGGGACGAAATTTCTTTTAAGGGTGGTAGAATTTAATATCTTGTATTTTTAGTTATTATTTCGGGTCAGGTTATACCTAGATTAGTTAACCTTGTGGCTTACTTTGTTGTCCCTTAACCATAGCCTAGGTGGGTGGATTGAACTAGAAATACTACAAGTTAGGGTGGAAATAAAATAATAAATAATAAATAAAATTAAAGGAAAATGAAAAGATATCTAAATAAAATAGTTTAGAAAAGAAATTTTATAAGTTAGAAAACATAAGGCTAAGGAGAAGAAGAAAGAGGTGAAGCTAGGTATTTAGAGAAGAATTCAATGGAGAACTTAGAGGAGATTATAGCTAATAAAAGGTAGAATGTTGAATCCCTTTCTCTTTGTATTTTTCCTTGTTATACTTTGATTTCAATTTTGATTATTCTTTTGTCATTAGGATTCTGAAATTGTTTTATTTATTTTGATGCACCTTTTTGATGATCGGACTTCTACTATAGGTATATAACATGATTGGGTATCACTAGTTAAAATTTGAGAGTATTCCACCATATATTCACCTTTGAAAGTTTGTTTGCATTTGGGTGATAATTTCTGAATTTATGTACAGTTTCGTCTTGATGTGGTTTTGATGTTCTTGGGAAATTTTTGTGATGTAAAAATAATTTGAGGTATTAACAAAAGTGAATTGTTTGGTAAAAATATGTAATCTTCCCAGTTTTTAGGATTCCATTGTAAATTCAATATAGTTTGTTTTAACCGCTGGTTTGGTGAAAATTTTGGATATGTTATGTATGAATGTGTCAAAATTGTTCCTGTAAATTTTGAGGATGATCAGGTAAAGTTATCACCATGAAATATATAATATAATATGGCTGCAGTTGACTTGTTTGCATAAATGCTTGAAAGAAATTCATGTTCTTAAGCCATGGTTGCTTGTATTGTGTATAAAAGATATTTTGAAAATGAAATGAGTTCATTTTTTTCCGTTAGATGAAATATGATTTCATGCTAACGGAGGGTAATGATCCCCGAGAGTTAAATGGGTAATGATCCCCATGGGAACTTGTGTTTCCCGACCATCGATGGTGGCTGTCCGTGCTGGTAAACGATAGGTGGTGTACGAACCAAGGTTTTCATACTGTGAATGAAATGGGTAATGATCCCCGAGAGCAAATGGGTATGATACCCATAGGAACTTTTGTTCCTGACCATCGATGGAGGATGTCCGTGCCTATAAACGATAGGTGGGTGTACGAACCAAGGACATTCGTACTGTGAACTCAAATGTTAAAACCTAAATTGGTAGCTTTGTCGAAATTATTATTGGTGTTATGAACTCAATTGTGAAATCTAATTGGATGAATTATTGAAAGTATTATTCGTATTATGAACTTATGATTGAAGGATGATTTGTTGAAATAATATAAATATTGTGAAGTCTTGTTTTGAAATCTTAAGATGATTTGTTAGAAATAATATTTGTATTGTGAATTCATGATTTAGTGATTTTCTCGAAATTATGTCGTATGTTGTATGTTATTTGATTCGTTGACATTGTTATGCATGTTTTGAGATTGAGAGTACATTCTATTGAGCTGTCATCTCACCCCAATTGACATCCTTGCAGATTTATCAGAGTGGCGCAGCGAAAGCTAGGAATGAGTTGCTTAGTGATTGAATGGCTTAATTGTATTGCTTGAAATATAAATTAAAATAATATGTTTGGTCGAATTCGTTATTAAGATAATAAGCGGATTTATATGCTTCACTTTATGTTATAAAAAGTTTCAATTATGTTTTGTCCAAAAGTAAATTAGCAACAAAAAAATAAAATAAAATGCATTTGTCTCTTCCCGACCCGTAACGCTTCGAGTTCGGATCTCCATATGGGTTTGACCCTGGTCCGGAACTCGGGGTGTTACAGTTTCCACTAACAGCAAGTACTTTAACAGGAGGTACACCACGGAAAATATATAGTCCACCTTGTCTCTCACCCACTCCAATCACCTTCCTCGTCAACCGATCATGTATAAGACATAAACTGTTAGTATATTGTACAATACATAACAACTCATCAATCATTTGTGTAACCGAAATTAAGTTACACATTATCTGAGGCACGTAAAGAACATTATCAATTTTCTAACCCCCAGGAAGAATTACAGTTCCTATTTTATCAGAGTTTGCATATTTTCCGTCTGGCAGTCCAACTCAACATGCCTTAATATCTTTCACTTTTTCCATGTCATCAATATTACAAGTGACATTATTTGTAGCCCCTGTATCCACAATCCAGGATACATTATTCTTCTTACCTTGTAATTGGAAATTTGATTTGTTTGAGTTTAAAAACTCAAGCACCTGCTGAAGTTGTGTGGCTGTCACTCCAACCAAACTCGTTTCATCTACTGTTGGCGCCACACCACCGGACTGTTGTGCCATTGGTATATTCAGGTTATGAGCACGAACTGGGTTGCTGCTTCCATGTCCTCTACCTCCTATGCCATACGCGGAATCACCTCGACCTCTACCACCTGTCCTGCCTCCTTTGCCATAGCCTTTTCCACCACGAGGTCTGTCTCCCCACCATTTAGGAAAGCCAATTAATTGATAACATACCTCATATGAGTGTCCTTCTCTATTACAGTGTTTACATTACTTGGAAGGATCATTTGTGTTGGTGGTTGGACGTTGTTCAGGTTGAATTTTAAACGCCATAACATTGTCTTGTATTTCTTTCGATAACACTGCATCACCGATTCTCAGTCGTTCTGAATTCACTATAGTTTGATATGCTGCATCAATTGATGGAAGTGGATCTCTTGCCAATAAATGTTCATGCAGTGACCCATACACATTATCCAAACCAATCAAAAAGTAATGAAGATAGTCTTCTTCTCTCAAATCTGTCACCTGACTTGCAATATTACAGGTGCAATGACCACACTTGCATTGTGGTATCTTCATATAGTCACCAGTTCACTCCACAGTTTTTTTAATCTCCCAAAGTAAACTGCTACACTTTCAGTTTTACCTTGTTTACATTCACTCAAAGTGATGTGGTATTAGAAGAAGAAAGCAATGCAGAGATTGTTGTAGGTTAAGAAAAAAAAAAGGATAGAAGAAGAAAAAGAAGAAACGTATAGAAAGTAGCTGAAGAAGGAGATAGTTTTGATAATAATTGATTATAAGTTGTGCATTAAAACAATAATAAGACTAGCCTATATATAGGCTTGAGAAAAAACTAAACTAAGAAACTTGAAACAAAAAGGAAATCTAAAAGAATACTGAAAAAGGGAAAGACATAAACTAGGAAAACTTAGAAACCAAGATTCTATGTGGAATCTTCTGGAATGTGCATATTCCCTGCATCAATCCCTCCTTCTTGAATGAAACTCGTCCTCGAGTTTTCTATGCAATTCAACAGTTCATTGTCGGCATGAAAAGTGAAAATTTCCTGCACATTAAATGTGTTTGAAATATTCCAGTCACTTGGTAGATCAATAATATATGCATTATCACTGATCTTCTTTAAAACCTTGAAAGGACCATACTTCTTCATCTTGGTTTTGTTGTAAGTTCCCAATGGAAATATTTCCTTACGTAGGTGTATCATTACTAACTCACCTTCTTTGAAAGTCTTCAATCTCTTGTGTTTATCAGCATTTTCTTTATACTTTGAATTAGATTGTTCCAGCTTAGTCTTTACTGAATTATGTATTTCAGTAGCCTTGTCAATGAAAGAATCTGTAGTTGTGCTTGTAGTATCAGTGTTAGGTAAGACCACCAAGTCAAGTGTATGATTGGTAACTTTAGAATACACAATTTCAAATGGTGTTCTTCTTGTAGAACGATTAATTGAAGTATTAAAAGCAAACTCCATATGAGGTAGTAATATATCCCACTGCTTGCTATTGTCCATGCATTTATCTCAAATGAGATTACCAAGTGAACAATTCACTACTTCTGTTTGGCCATCAGTTTGCGGATGTGAAGTTATGCTAAAATGTAAGGCAGTCCCCAAGCGCATCCATAGAGTCTTCCAAAAGTAGCTTAAGAATTTAGTATCTCTGTAAGAAGTTATGGATTTTGGCACTCCATATAAGCGTACTATTTATTTGAAGAATAAGGCAGAAACATTCGATGCATCAGTGGATTTATTACACGCAATAAAGTGAGCCATTTTAGAATAACGATCAACTACGACCATTACAGAATCATTACCTCTGGCAGTACGAGGTAAACCAAGTATAAAATCCATAGTTATATCAACCCAGGGTGCATCGGGAACTGGTAATAGAGTATAAAGTCATGTATTTTGAATGGTACCCTTAGCTCTCTGACAGACCATGCACTTTTGTACAAATTTTGTACGTCACATTTTAAAGAAGTCCAATAAAATTTCTTCTACAATTGCGATGATTTTATGTCTTCCAAAATGACCACCAAGACCACTACCATGTAATTCATGCACAAGATGTAAGTGTAGAGAACCTTTTGGAATACATAAACGATTACCTTTAAAAATAAAACCATCTTGTATTAGAAAATCATCAACTCCATGACTTTGAGAAGTGCACTGGTTCCATAATTTACTGAAATCTTCATCTTCAGGATAAATGTCTTTGACGTAATCAAACGCAAAACTCTCATTACGAATTGTTGTTAGTAGATAACATCTTCTACTTAAAGCATCTGCAACTTGATTCAACTTACCACTTTTGTGCTTCACAGAAAATGTGTATTTGTTGATTGTAGCTAGCCATCGATCATGCATTCTGTTAACTTTAGCAGAAGTGTTCAAAAATTTCAGTGCATGGTTGTCAGTATTGACAACAAATTCTCTATGTATTAGATAAGTATGCCATTGCTTCAGAGCTTGGACAAGGGCAAATAACTCCAATTCATAGGTAGACCACTTCTTTTGTGTCTCTGAATTCTTTTCACTGTGATATGCTATTGGATGACCTTCTTGTGATAAAACGGCGCCAATTCCAACAATGCAAGCATCGCAATCTATCTCAAAAGGTTTGTCGAAATTTGGTAAAACAAGAATTGGTGCAGTACAAAGTTTTTCCTTCAGAGTATTAAAGCTTATGTCCATTGCTTCTGTCCATTCAAATTTCTATTTCTTGAGGTAGTCAGTTAGAGGTGCAGAAATAGTGCTAAAATTCTTCACGAATCTTCTTTAAAAGGAAGCCAAACCATGAAAACTTCGTACATCTCGAATAGAGGTAGGAACTGGCCATTCTTTAATTGCTTGAAATTTAGAAGGATCGACATGTATGCCTTCATTAGATATCACATATAAGTAGTTATCAGCAAGTACTTGAAATACTTGCGACAGATGATCAAGATGTTCTTGCTCACTTCGGCTGAAAATCAAAATGTCATCAAAATACACAATAACGAATTTACTAAGAAATGGTTGAAGAACCTGATTCATTAGTCGCATAAATGTACTTGGTGCATTAGATAATCCAAATGGCATGACAAGCCATTCATATAAACCTTCACGAGTCTTGAATGTTGTCTTCCATTCATCTCCTACTCGAATTCTTATTTGATGGTATCCACTACGCAAATCCAATTTTGTGAAGATAAGAGAACCCGAAAGCAAATCGATCATGTATTAAATACGAGGTATAAGAAATCTATAAGGAACTGTAATTCGATTTAAAGCCCTGCAATCGATACACATCCTTCATCCACCATCTTTTTGCTAACTAAGACAGCAGGGCAAGCACAAGGGCTGGTGCTAGGTCGTATTAGACATTTTTTGAAGTAAATCATTTACTTGTCCTTGCAAAATCTTATGTTCTGTAGGACTCAACCTGTAATGTGCTTGATTAGGTAAAGAGGCTCCTGGAATGAAATCAATACAATGCTGAATATTCCTTAATAGTGGTAGAGTAGTTGGTAATTCATCTGGAAATAAAACACTATAGTGATTTAACAAAGGCTGAACTTTGTCAGGTAACTCAATCATAGGTTTAGATACCTCATGGGAGTTCAAAGAATGATTTTGCTGTAGAGAATGGACTATAGTAGCTACAATAGCACTTGTTTTGTCTTCACAAAATTCGCGAAAATATGTAAATGATTGTCATGGACACAGAATTTTTGTTTTCCTATTATGATTGAAAGTATAAGTATTATCGAAGCCATTGTGTAATGCTTGAAGATCATATTGCCATGGTCGACCAAGAAGAAGATGTGTTGCAGTCATATCAATAACATCACAAAGATCTGAGTCTTCATAACCTTCAAACTTGAAAGTTACATGGCACTGGTGAGTAATATCTTGAGTAGTTGATTTATTAACCCAGCCTACAGAGTAAGGCGCTGGATAAGAATGCACTGGAAGACCAAGCTTTTTAACCACGTGAGCAGCAACATAATTTTTGACACTTCCCCCATCAATAATCATGATACAAATTTTACCACCAATATAACACTTTGATCTAAAAATACTATGCCTTTGAGAAGGACATGGTTGTGTAAGAATAAGTGGATGAATCATACCAACAAATTCATCTTCATCTGGAATTTCAGGTGAATCTTCTTCATCAAGTTCATTAAACTCATCATTGACTTCATTAATGAACTGAGTATCGCCAATGAAGGCATTAAGTTTTCGACATTCACTAGACGTGTGTCCAGGTTGGAGACATTTATTGCACTTGTCTCCTCGAAACTTAGCATAAGTATTATTGTTATGTTGTTGAGGTGGAAATTGTTGTTGATTTCTGCTAGTAAAGCGATTTCCAGAAGTAGCAACAGCTCGATTTTGATGAACTTGAGTTTGTTGAGCAGCTTGAATCTCTAATGGTGTTGGTAAAATAGGTGTAGTATTCACAGGAGGAGGAGTGTAATGTGTTGTAGAGTTTGGTTTACGATAAACATTACTATGATCATCTTGATATGAAGATTTTGAATAATACACTGGAGAAACTTCTTGAGAAAAATTGGCAGATGAAGAATTAGTTCTGTAATTACCTTGATAATGACTTTGTCTCGGTTAGGATATCCTAGCGGAGCGAAGAAGTCGATGTTCAATTTTAATCGCCTGTTGAATAGCTTCAACCATGGTGAAAACTGACTGAACCATCCCTTGTTGAATTAAAGTGTTCAGGACTTCCACAAATATTGCTACTAGTTGGTCTTCTGATTCATGTAGTTCATTCCGTGAAAGAAGGTTATAAAATTCTGCTACATATTCTTCGACCAACCTTCCTCCTTGTCTACAATGTTGAAGTCGAATAACAACTGTTGTTTGTAATCTTTTGGAAGAAATTTTGCTCGCAATAACTTGCGCATGCGATCCCAAGTACGAATAGGAGGCTTGGAAGCGTTAACTCTGTCATCACATAGTCTCTCCCACCAAGCAGCAGCCCCTCCTTTAAGCTTATACGCAACAAGTCAAATTTTAGAATGATCTGGAATTTCCATTAATTTAAAGAAAGCCTCAACTTCATAAAACCAATATAAAAGTTCCTCAATTCTAAAACTTCCATTAAAACTTGGAATGTCAGCCTTCAATTTGTATTCAGGGAGAGAACTGTAAGGATTTTGGAAAGACTTAAGCCTTTTGTCCTCATTCCAAATATTTACTTGATGTTCTTCATGATTATCTTCATCCTCGCTATCATTAAGTTTAATAACAGAACTCTTCTTTGGTGTAAAACCAATAAATCCTTTATGTTGTAGAGTTTGTTTGATCTATTGCATAATATCATCAGGGATATCAGCATTGTGTACAAACTTGTTCTTCTCTGTTGATGATGGTTTCTTAGCTTCAACTAGGAGCTTTAAAGTTTATTCATCTTCAATCTTAAGGGTAGTTACAAACTTGTCTAGGACTAAATGAATATCTTCAAACTTCTTTTCAGAACTTGGAAATTGATTGAAGCAAGTTTTCTCTAACTTTGTTTGATTATCTGAAAACATAGCAATATTTGTATTAATTGTTGCCATACCATCTGTACTCTTAGACGAAATTGAAGAAATAAGAGTCGTAAGCTTGGCGATAGAAGCGTCAATTTAGTAACATTGATAGCCATAGAGGTTGATAGGGTTTTGAGTGCGGAAGCGTTGCTAGGATCTGTTTCTAGATAAAAATCTAAAAACTCTGTCGAATGATACCAATTGATGTGGTATTAGAAGAAGAAAGCAATTCAGAGATTGATGTAGGTTAAAAAAGAAA
Source organism: Papaver bracteatum (assembly GCA_023529315.1). Taxonomy (NCBI): domain Eukaryota; kingdom Viridiplantae; phylum Streptophyta; class Magnoliopsida; order Ranunculales; family Papaveraceae; genus Papaver; species Papaver bracteatum. The sequence goes on from JAJJWX010000965.1 coordinate 725,483, forward strand.
AGGATAGAAGAAGAAGAAACGTATAGAAAGTAGTTGAAGAAGGAGATAGTTTTGATAATAATTGATTATAAGTTGTGCGTTAAAACAATAATAAGACTAGCCTATATATAGGCTTGAGCAAAAACTAAACTAGGAAACTTGAAACAAAAAGGAAATCTAAAAGAATACTGAAAAAGGGAAAGACATAAACTAGGAAAACTTAGAAACCAAGCTTCTATGTGGAATCTTCTGGAATGTGCATATTCCCTGCATCACAAAGATAATTTTATTTGACAGATTCGTGTACCACTTACCATAAAATATCGCTTCTGCAAGTGTGTCCAGAGAAGAGAATCATCATCATAATCCCCTAGTGTTGATCGTATGGAAGAATCCAGGGTGTTGTTAATCCATGAAACAATGCTTGACTGAACCACAATCCATTCTTCCAACTGTTCAGGATCTGTAGGTTCTTTTATTGTGCCATCTACGAAACCAAACTTACGCTTGGCTATTAGTGATCTTCAAATGGATCTAACTCATTCATCATAATTAGTTCCTCTTAACACAATCAGGGTAATAAGAATACCAGGACCATCACTCGATCCCAGATGATACACCAGATTTATTTTCGACGAATCATGTTCCGGTTCTTTTCCTTTTTCTCCAGCTTTTGAGGTTTCTTCTTCTACCATCTTTGTTTAACGAAAAGTTTGATTTTTAGGGTTTTAGGATTGTAACCAGGATCGATGCCATGTCAAGTTTTGGTTAAATCTCGCCTTTCTCATTCAATAGCAAAGATATTTATACACAGACCACACTTGGGTCTCAAGTCACAGTCTTGATCCATACGTATTCTAATAAGCAAAAATAACTCTAGGCTAAGTATAGCCCTATTTCCTAATAGCAGTCAACTCTATTTCTGTCTGCCTTGAACTGTGATCTGATAGCATCCTTTCGTAGAAAGCCTGATTTTTGTCTTAGATCTAAAAATCTCTCTTTCCGTGGTAGCTTGTTCCAGATACGAATCGAAATAGAATAATGGTCTGATTACCCTGAAGTGACAATCGCATCAAAGTTATAGCCATCACGACCCGATTGCATCTTTGGCATCCCAGAAATCCTCGAACTGCAAATCAGAAAACCAAAATAACAAATATCAAGAGAACATGAATTAATATCTTGATATAGGTGTTATATAACCAAGTATAATAAGAAAAACGAAGATTTACCTCCCCAAACAGTATGTTGCCAACAAACAAAACCCTAGCAATTTTCAACCCAAACGAAGAAGCACTGCCAATCGACTAAACATTTAATACCTGCAAAGCAAACAATGAACACAAATCAGATGATAAACTTGTTCGGAATGAAAGGAAAAATAAATACACGAACAGAAAGAGAAACGAAGAAAAAACAGACAATCAGAAATATTGTTAATATGTAAATCTAAAAGTATCTAAAACTATATTTATTAACGTATAAATACCATTTGTAGATGGTGGAGTATTAATGATAATATAAACCAATGGATTTAAAAAGGAAAAACAAATCCCCCATTACCCGATTTATATTATTAAATTTCAAATATAGCCGATATGCCACCTATGCTTCCATAAAAAAAAAAAGATACACCTAAAGTTACCTAAAATAAGATATACCTCTAATAAATCGAATTTTATCTAATATACTCATCATTATTTTCAAATTTCTACTATATGTAAAGGTTTTTTTTATGGAATGAATAAATTCGAGTAAATTGAATTTTATCTAAAATACTCATTATTATTTTCAAATTTCTACTATATGGAATTTTTTTTTTATGGAATGAATAATATTAAGAAAAATAATAATGAAAACCCATACGTTATTATCAATTGTATTTTTTTATTTTTTTCCCGTCTTTGCAAATTTTATTGTTTGGAAAATTTTACTCCTAATGATGTTGTATTATTTTTATTTGTACAGGATTAGCAAACCCTTTTTTAATCCCTCGAAAGAAGATTTCTTGATTCATGTGTAACATCCACAAATCAGGTATTTTCTTTTAATTGTCAATCTAAATTTTGTATTTTCTTTTAATGGTCAATTCAAATTTTATCAATGGTCGAGTTATTTAATACCAACTGAAAGTGTAATTCCAAGTATTTTCTTTTACCCGTAGTTTGGAGTTGTAATTAGGAGGATTTTATTACAAAAACTGTAACTGAACATTGGACACTGATTTTTTTTTAATTCATATGATTGATCTAAATATATGATGATATCATGATGAGCATTGCATATTTAATTCTATTTAATTTTATTATGATGAAATCGTTTTTTTTTTTTTTGGTAATGTTGAAGTTGTTTTGTTATGTTTCCAAGATTCATAAGATTTAGTAAAAAATAAATTTGATATGTTTCCAAGATTAATAAGATTTAATAATTTTAGGTAATTATTTTCAAAAATGTGATTGGTTAAATAATATTTCGTGGGCCAAAAGATTCTCCTGAAATTCTGTTGGCTGAAATTTAGAATTGTGGGGTCAGAATCAACCAGAAGCTCCGATTAACCACGTCTCTCGAAAAAACTCTGTTTTTATATAGAGAATTTACCACATGTTTTGCACTGAATTCAAGAAGCAACAGATATCTCAAGGTAGGGACGGTCCTAGCAAGGGGCTAACCCGGACTATAGCCCGTCCCTATTTTTGGTTAAACAAAATTTTTATTTGGTAAACTTTTGAAAATTATTATTTAGCCCACCTATATTCATAACTATCCCTTGTATTTATATCTTAAATAATTTTTAGCCCAAGACCTTGTTCATAACATAAAACTTTTTGCAGTAGAATAATAGGGAAAGAGAAAGAGGTAAAGAAAGAGAAGGATTCTATTGATAAGAGAGTTTTTTGTATGTTACATGGATAGATTATCCTTTATATACATAGAGAGGGGAAAACCAAAAGACTTCCGTTTTGGACCGCACATCCATGGGCATGGTCCCTTTAACACTCCCCCGTGTGCGGTTCAATAAAACTGCATATGCAGTGCTTCACATATAGTTCTTCGAATGTATTTCTTCAAATGTCGTCCTCTCCTTGATGACTTGTTTCGAAATCAGTTCCCTCGTTAAAACTTTGACAAGGAAAAACCCAGTGGGATAAAACCTTGGTACAACTCTTCACATGTAGTACTTCACATGTTATCTCATACTTTACATGTAGTTCATCATCACATGCAATACGATCTTAAAAGACCGATGAGTCTAAGTTAATTGCCTCGTTAAAACTTCGTCATGGAAAACACATTGGTACAAAACCTGAACTAAAGAAAAAGAGTACAATATTAAGCAAACTTAGAACATAGTTGGACTCGAATATGTTGCCTCATTAAAACCTTGCCGAGTAACAAAACCCTGTGGGAAAAAGTAACCTCGGTGAAGGAAAATAGTTCAACACACCATTAGATGCTCCCCCTGATGTCAGACAATTTTCATTAGTCTAATGCAATCATAAGAAATTTATCACACTTTACTTTGGTGACTTAAATGTTTATAAGACCATGTTGTTGATTATAGAAGTTACGTTGCTTAACGGATTTTCGCGTTTCATTTCTTTGATTCAGATATATTCAGTAATATCAACGCGATCTTTGTGGCTGCAACGTTCAACATACTTGATGTTTTTAGTGTTGTCTCGCTAAAAACCTTGTCGAGAGACAAAACCATTTGGGAAAAACTATTCTCGATTGAAGGGAAAAAGAGTACAACACAACTTCAATTTCGAATTAAAATATGTCGACATCATATCCTTGGATCCTCCCCCTGATGTTGGCATCTCCCCCTGATTACTTTCAGAGTTTTTCCAGACAGTTCCTTTAGTCATGTACTTTTCGAAACTGGATTTCGGTAATGACCTAGAAAATAGTCTACCATATCTCCCCAAGATTACTTTCGTTGGAGAAGAGATTATTGTTCCTTCATAATCAACAAATTTTGGATTGCACTTTCACTAGCATTCCTTTTTATGTTTTTGCAGGGGTAAAACAAACTCATGGCAATGGTTACTTTTAAGTATATGATTACGTTCATTATACCATTCCAATGACGTTGCGTTGGCGCTGAGCTACATCTAGCTAACAAGTTCACTGAGGATGTAACATTTGGTCGAGTATATTATGTTAAGTACAATAACGCATCTATTGTACTTAGATAAGGGAAACTCATCTCCTGACACATCTTCGTCATCTTCCTTCATAAGAATTGGTCATTTAATTACATCTTAACCTCGACTAACCATGGGAGTGCTAGAAGGATGCATGGCCTTATTAAATTGCCTGACAACTTTAGAAATATGAAAACTGGTGGAATAATATACCACAAGATCAATTTTCGGTCGAGCTTTCCCCATATTTCTCATCTCAAATTTATATTTAGAGTAGCTTGTAGGATCTCTTATTACATCAAGAGCACCCATCATGTCTGTAATATCAACATAGGTAGCTAGAATTCCAAATCAGGAGCTTGCTTGTGAATATGCAATAAAAAATACCTTACTTGTCTATCCCCTCCAAATTAATTGCCACTTAGACGGGTATACCATATCTGACTGATTGCTTCAATCTATAAGTGAGCGTTCTATATAACTGTAAACGCACTATGTGGTTTAGAGTCACTTAATTTAGGAAACAAAAGGCTATCAAGTACTTTTATAAATATCTGTTATCTCTTGATTATTTCAGAGATACGTAATAACCACATACAAATGCTGCATTTCAAGTCCTTTTGAAATTACCAAGCTAACTAAGTAGCGGAACGTTATAACGTTCATTACAAGAGGACAATTCCAGGGCTTTGTGAGAAACCTTGCGCCACAAGGCGAGTCTTGATACTTTGAGACTTCATTCTTCCCACTGTGCTCTATTACAAATAATCATGTATGTACCATGGGATTTACATTTGGTTGGTTAGTACTACCATACCAAATACTCGTATATCTGCCAAAGAACTAAGTTTTACCTGTATTGTGTATGCCAAATATGCTATTTATTTGAAATTAATCAAAATAAATCATGGTTCGATCTCATTGTGCTCTATTTCTGGAGATACTATTTATGGATTATATCATCAGTGTGCATGCATGATCCTTCCAATGACTCATGTGCATTCTCATAATCCGTCATGATATCATTGTTCTCTGGAATCATTTAAAACTTCGGAGCGTCCTCCAGTATTGATTCATGGACATAGTCAGAGTCAATAAAATGAGATAATTTCATTAATGATACAAATTAGGTTGTGCCTTACTCATATACTTCCTTTCTAGGTGAGTATTGACTGAACCTGGTGGTCTCTCCATCTTCCTTTGTGGAGCCACGACCTTAACTAAACTTCCACCAAGTGTAGTTGCAACACCTTAGTATATGGTGTACCCCATACTGAGGATTTCTAACTTTACAGGATTATTTGCAGCTGGTATGTGTGATCTTGTCACGTTGCCGATATCAATGCACTTTCTGAAATCGATTATTCTTTGTCACTTCATATTTACATTTGTGGAGTACAAGAATCAATATGAGACACAGTGGGAACACACCGCGACAATTCCTGTCGTTCCCTTAGAAATTTTTTTTTCTTATCTCCCCCTAACGACGGGAAGACTGTCTCATTAAAGTGATAACCCGAAAATCTAGCGGTAAGAGATCTCCTGCCAAAAGTTTTAAAATGTGGATAATTGTTGGGAACTTATTTCCAACATAACTACTTAATAGTTTTAAAGACCCATCATAGTACGATGTGGAGTCGTAATGGCACATATATAGTGCAACCAAAAATGCGTAAGAACACGAATATCAGGCTTAAATCCAGTTACCAACTGGTACGCAGAAAAGGTTCACTAATATTTGGTTCTAAAAAGAATTAAGTGAAGATGCGTGTAATATTTCATATCCCCCAAGCATTTATAGGAAGGTTGTTACGCATAACCTATCCTTAGATACCATCTGTAACCTTTGATGGTAGCCTCTGCGAGACCATGGGGTGAGGATGTTCTAAATTGATCCTATTAAACATGCAATATTCATCAAATACTTTTAATGTAAATATCAAGCATTGACAAGGTCAGTGATCCCTTAAATTATATAATAAGTGCTAGGATTGTTTCAAAAACGCATAATTTCTTGTGAACAATAATTAATTCAACACTTAGAATCATCCACCGGAGCCATAAATCACTTGAATGGTTCTCCTTCTGCATGGATATGTTCACAAATATTCCCTTGTTTATTTTGAAAGAATGGGTTGTTTACCATTTGCATCTTAGGATGGTCTCAGTCCTTTTTACTAAAGAATGGCTTTGTAAAATGAGTTACATTCTTTATTACTTTATTTAAAAGCATAATGGGAGGGGAGGTGGTGGTTCTAGTACGTACTTTAGAAAGAGTTGATTATGAGAGATGCAGTTACTTTGCATTCTTCCAATCTTTGTAATTCCCATTTTCTTATTCACTCAAATAAAATGATGTTTCAAAACAGAACATCATATCAGAACAAAAGTGTCTTTATGGTTATGACAAAACCTGAATGAGTCAATTCCAAACATTACATTGTCGGTGATGATCTGGATTCAATTATCCAATATTAGTGATTTACAGTTCACTAGACTGATTGGCTCATTATTTTCTCTAAAATGTGAGTCATTTCACATTCATTAGAGGCAATTTATATATGCATTCCCATTCTCACAATAAATTTTTGTACGATAACCGTTCGCACAGATTTCGTAAGAACTTGACAAAGTGTGATTAGCTTTCAGCTCTTACAGAGCGTATGTAACTTTTAATCTTCATACCAATTGGGCAACAAATATTTAGCATTCCTTCGCTCAGCTATTACATGTAATGATCCAATCATCACATGGTATTATATAAGGAAACAATTCAACAAGAAATTTAATATATTTTCTTAAGAGCTTCGTGTAATAAGTGGTGTGGCCTTATTATATAACAAAAGAAAATTTATCTCATTTACTTTAGAGTGTTACAGTTCATGAAGATGATATACTTTTCATCATAATTTACGAATGATCCTTTTAACTCAAGTACTTTTGAGTATATCTCAAGTGCTTTAGAGTATAGTCTTTTGAGTATATCCAATTTTCGTGCTTGGAAGGTTGAATTGGAGTTACACTCAGCAATTAAAACGATACATTTTTTTTATAGTCAAGTTCTGAACAAAATATAACACTAATATAAATGCAAACACAAAAGTACTTTTTTTTGCAGTCACATTTTTGATTTTCGCTCATTTGACCAAAATACATGCACTACACCAAATTTTGGATTTAGCAACCTAGATTAACAATAGAGCTAGAGCTGAGGTGACACTTTTATATGTGCTCAGCATGTTGCACATAATTGGAAATTTGGTTGTTCGTAAATATCAATCCTAATGAGGTGCTTTGGAGTTTGAATAATTATTTTATTTTTGCCTCATGTCAAAGGCAACTCGGATTTATAATTAATTTCCTGAACAACAGAGGCTGATCAAATAACATCGCATTCAAAATTATATGACTGTAGCTTTTTCATAAACATTACCCTAGCTATAGGTAAACCTATGGAAACATACATGAGAAAAATTAGCTACGATTCTAAATAAATATGGTTTGCTAATGCATTCACTATAAACATAACTCCTTGACCTTGATTACATAGTAACACTTCTTTTGAGAGAAAAATTAGTTATTTGTTTTGCTAATGCATTCACTATAAACATAACTCCTTGACCTTGATTACGTAGCAACACTTCTTTTGAGAAAAAAAAATTAGTTATTTTCAGAAATTCCAATTTTATTTTTGATCTAAGGTGTTTAATTTTTCGTTGGCTGACTTCATTTGTATCTGTCTAGGTCAACTTCTCGCAAATATATTCTTTGTTAGGCCAGCAATAGCTAGAAGGTAAGCGAGTTCCTAGAATGATCTCTGGGAAGGCCTTACCTATCTTTCACCATGGGATCCTGCATCACGGGATGAAGGCTTTATTGGCAACCATTTTCTGGATGGTCTTATCCCTCAAGAATATTACTTTCATTGTATGGATGGTCGTGAAGGGTAAATATAACTCCTTACAACCATCTGACATTATACACATAAAATAAAATAAAATCTTTTATTTCGGAAGATCTAACTTCACTCACATTGAACATATTTTTGTATCTATTTGGCATGCATGCTGCTGATTTCAAGAAAAACACCCACAGAATAAAAAACTTATTGAGAATATTTGTATCAAAAGTGTCATGTTTTTAATATTTATAGGGCCGAGTATACTGAAAAACTTCAATTCTGATGCCAGATTGGTTCATACAACAGTCAAAACAACTCGTGGTGCCAGATTGGTTGATACAACAGTCAAAACATCTCGCAGTGGATACTTGCAGAGATGCCTTATAAAAAGCCTGGAGTCTCTAAAAGTTTGTTATGATCTCACCGTACGTGATGCTGATGGATCTGTTTTCCAATTTTTCCACGGTGAAGATGGTGTTGATGCCCACAAGACTAGCGTCATCTCCGAATTTAACTTAATTGCTGAAGTATGTATTTATTTATTTTTTCTTATTTCCTATGCTTTTTGTCTATCTGCTTTAAAATCTGAAGTATGAACTATGTTTTCTGATTATTATTTTTCTGGGTTTTCTGTATATTCAAAATCAGAAGGCTGTATTAGAAAATATTGGCGGTGAGTTTGAAGATTCACAATTAATGGATGGAAGTTTTAATTAAATCCATTACAGATACAATGGTGTGCGCTTGATGAGATTAATGCTGGAGTTTGTGATGGAATGAAAAACGAAGAGATAAATAAAAACATGGTTGCAGAATATGAGTATGTTGCTGACTCAACATTACTATGTACACTTATTTTATTATCCATTTGTTTTCCTTCCACTCTTAATGGTGTTTGATGTAGGAACATTGTCATGTGAACTTCTAAATTTATGTGATCATGTTGTGCGCATTAAAATCATATTTAGGGGTCCATTCTCATGTTGTTTTGATGCTGAAATCTGCAGGTTGCAAGTGACGATGGAAGAAGATCAGGCGTCAAAATTCATTCACCGAACCAGATATAGAAGGATTGCAGGTAATATCACTATCTAATTTGCTATCTTTGATGTATGTTGGTTGTATCATGTAGAGCAAGGAAGTACCTGCTTAGTATGCCTTTATTTTAGAGTACCTATATCTTATCTTGCTTGGGTTGTGAATGTAAAACACTTCTGGCGTTTTAATTAACAATCTTATACATGGTTGGATTTGGGATCTTGTCTGTTTGTTTGAGTTTGCATACTGACTATTGTCTGGTCACATATATTTGTGGTGCAAGAAACTCAGGCATTCAACTTCTGACTATCTGATCTGTTTTTAGTATTTCATCTCCGTTGACTTTGAAATGCACAAGGAGTTGGCATTAAAGGTTGTTATTCTGCAGAGAAAGTTTTCTCCTGATCTATCTTGGTAAGGATGGATATATGAGATGGTTTATATTAGCAGTATGTCATGATACTCACATCAAAGCCTACATACATGTGTGCAATTTTCCCCCTTTAGGATTTTCACCCTTGAAGATTTATGTTCATCATTTTGGTCTATAATGCGTCTCTGGTGGCAGGTATATGGATTTGATTCTTCAGTTGATTGACAAAGTATGAGATTTCGTCAGTGATGACATTTGGTACGTTTTGTGCAGTTTGTGATAAACAACAAAGATCTACAGATATTCTATCAGATACTGAATTGTGATGTTCTCCTGTTGTGTCATTCTTTATGTGTCTAACGGTTTATCTTCCCATCCTTATGCAGTAGAAAAAAGATAGAGAGTATCTCGACAAGCCCGCTATACATGAAACAATGGTCAAGGTGTGCATATGAACCTTCTTTATTCAAGCTTAAAATTTGGTCATATTAGCTTTGTGGACCGTCTTTTAATGACATGTCTTAAAGGAAACAACTGAGGTTTCCGTTGCTATAAAAATGTAATAAAAAAACCTTTAAGATCGACTCTTTATCACGGTTACTTATTTGTTGATTTCATTTTTGTTCATCTTCCTTTGCACTTACATCTACCTTGTTACATTGTAATTCTCAGCTAGGCTCATCATCTTGTGCAAGGTCTCAAGTAACATGTTTTTGGATGAAGGCCTACTGATTGTGAGCAATAAATATTATCTACGCAGTACCTTTAAAATTGGTAATAGGCATATTGTGGTTCTCTACTTCTTCTGAATGGTGTTTTTTTCTTCGGTGTAGGTGTGATCTGCACCTAATTATTGCTATATGTGTGGAAACATAGATCTGAGACTGAGCTTCAGTGAGAATATGGTATATTATAGGATCTTGTAGGTTTTCTTTCTTTTTTTCCTTTTAACTTGGGTCAGTTTCGGATGCTTTTGTGTTGGATTGTACTTGAAGTTAATTTTTTTTTGAGCATAGAACATTGTATGAATCTGAACATAAAACATTGGGTTAATGGATCAATTATAATCATTGTAGTATATGAACTGTGGGAATGTTGAATACGTGGGTTCTTAATTTGAACCATCAGAATTGGATGAATCAGGGTAATTGCAGGGAACTGGGGTATTGCAGAATAAATTTGGGGGAAATCGTTTTGACTAGGTCAACGAAGACTTGACCCTTTTTTTTTGTTGCAAAAATTTAGCAACGGCAAAGATGTGTTGCTAAATTTGAACCAGAACAACTATATCATGTTCTACTAAAATATATCCCGGAATAACTCTAAAATTAGCAACAAAGAAGCAACATGCAACATCTGTTTCTATATTTTAATTTCGCAACAGCTGCTTTCTGTTGCTACTGCCGTTGCTGACCGAAATTAGCAATATAGCTAGAGCTGTTGCGAAAAACTACGACAGGGTGTTTAGCAATGGCAAAAATATGTTGCAAGCCCAATCAGCAACAGATTTAAGCTGTTGCTGAACGTTCAATTTGGTGTAATGATGATAATTAGCATGTAAAAAAAGACATTTGGATTCACGCCAAGATAAAATTACAAAGAATAAAAAGGGTGTAGGAAGCTAAAGCACTTGCACGTATGGGAATGCAGTTATTTGTGCAATATAGTTGGGGGATACTCAAAAGTGATAAATTTAAGGGTTTTGGACAGTATTAATGATGTTAGTGTCCGAGTAGAATGAGAGCATTAAAGATGGTTAATGAGAGCAACATTTTTGTTAAAGTTTTATAGATTGTTTATGTCACTTCACGAGCAGGAAGCGCATTGTAATCTTTGGTAAAGTTTGTTAAAGATGCTAAGTTGAGTAGAGACTGTAGAGCGTTCAAGTTTAGTACTTGGTCCATGGAAGACATTCCCAAAGTTGGTTTCTTAATGAAGTAATGAACAATTTTCCTCTCTCCTCCTTAATCAAATTTAAATCTTGATTAAAAAAAATCATGAAAAAAAAATCTAATCTCATATAACTCATCATAAAAAATACAACGAAGACTAGAAAAAAAACGAGAATAAAAGAACTGAGAATAAAAAGAAGCCCGAGTTAAAAAATAGTAATCGAGAATGGAAGGTAAAATGCACCTTTGAATAAATGTGTTTTTATTTTTTCCAAAAAAATCTGTATATTTTTCAGATTGTAATGATATTTTTGGTACCATGGGAGATACAGCTAAAGTGACGCTATGGGCTGAATTAGTGAAGCAATTAGTGATGAAAAAATATGATACATATCGACTTTTGGGCGTACTAAAGAATAAACATGCTATAACCTACCTAAAGCATGTTTATACTTTCTTCCTCCAAAATTTATGTACAGTGGCTGGCCTAATGAAGTAATAATTTTGCATTTTTTTTTTGTGGAAACCCATATCGACTTTACGGATATTTTTTAATATCCTTATCATCTAAATATGTAATTTTTTTTTGTCTGGGAATGGTTAATTTGTTTGTTTTTCATGGGTCATATTTATCATTTTTTTGTGTGATACATTTCATGATAGGTTTCTGGGTTGGCATGATAGTGGGATTTTTTTTTCTCAAGTTGATTAATTCTCTCTTCCGGAAGAATTCGTCTTCAAATGTCACTGTGTTTGCGTCCTCTTATGTAATATTATAATCGAGAGTTATCTACTCCTGCAGGGTACTTATTAGTGTAGTTTGAATAACCGTTTGCATTATTTTTTTATGACATGAAGGTGACCGGACTACTGCTAAGGCTTTCCATATATATATATTTATATATTAAATTTAATAAGGTTTTTGAAATATACATTTTTAGATATTTAGGATTGGACCATTTTCTATGTAGTCTCAAAACTTCAGTACTTCATATATTTTACACCGGTGTTAGTCCTTTTCTTTGTTTGGTGAGAAAATGAACAAAGAAACTGATAAGTATGTGGTAGAGAATATTTTGGATTAGGTTGAGAATAATTTGCATCCTTGGAAAACATATTAGCATATTTTTTTGGGAAGTAAGGAAGATTTATACACAACATCGTCCAAGGAGATAGTTATCTTTCCCAACTGTCTCTGATCTCTTTAAACTTTTCTTTCACGTATCATGAACATATCTTATGTGTGTCCTTTTGTGCATATATGCAGAAAGTGTGGGTATTTTGATCATGCTATGTTTGAGCAAGGTGAAACAGATGAGATTGTTTGTGTACCAATAGAAACCAAACGCACGAAGAGGGTAATGTGGTCATGTAGATGTTTTTCTTCATTTTTTGACGATGTAGTTCAAGTAGGTTAGCGTTATTTCTGAGCATCACCACATCATATTAAAATTAAAATTTATATATGAAAAATAAAATAAACTTATCATATTTAAATAAATAAAAGTTTCTTTTTTTTATTGTTATTCTGCTTTGCCCCTCTTTTTTCAGTTAATCTAAGAAAGTGAAAGATTTGTGTAATTTGGCTCCATGTATTTTAATATTACATATTTACCTTTGTTGGTTACTATATGGGATCCAATGTTTCTTTTCATTTTAGGCAACAATTGAGCTCTGCGAGTGAGAAAAAAAATCACTAATAAATGTTAATGTTATAATAAGAAATTACCACTCATAAATTAGCAGTGTCGATTAATCCATCCGGAAAAAATACCATACAATGGGAGAAATTACACACGTAAATAAAAATATGTGAAATTTTATATATAGGCTTCAAGGACAATAATAAATTTTAGGGTGAAGTAGGGAAAATTGTGAATTAAATTAATTCATTGTAATTATTCAACGAGGATAGTTCAGTTTAAGGTTAAGTCATGATAATTGTTAATTAAATGGATTTCATTACGATTATTGATTTATTAGATGGCATTTAATTATACGTGTCTCAATTGTGCTTTGTGTAGTTTCTAATTTAAGCTAACTCTTTGTTCTCATGTTGATTTAGACCTGACCGAATAAATTTACTTATTCCTTGATCATGCGGGACGAACAGGTTTGTAATTGATCAACCGAAGATGTTTGATAATCCCTTCCATCTTGGTTACAACTCAAACAGAATTTTAAGCAACTGCAATATATACAAGATTTTGTTGATGCTTTTAGTTGCTATTTTCAAAGGTGTACATAATAAACATATCAATAATTCTTACTTTCGCCGTGTGAAAATCATTTTAACCTATACATATAACATTTTAATCACTAAAAATATAATTTGAGGTATCAAACTTTTATATCCATTAAAAATAGTCTGACTAATCAAGATCTTTTTGAAGATGTTTAAATGCATCTAGGCAACGGGCGCGTGGCGAAGCCCCGCCAGACAAATCAACAATATCCATCAGTCCCGATGCGTAGCACGGGTTACACACCCGTATAAATTAATAATGCCTATATATTAAATAAATAGTGATTTACGAAGACTTATTGAAAAATGATTTAATTGTCTTCTGCTTTTTGCTAAAATCAATATCGCGTTGAATTTCATCTTTACTTTTTCTTACTCCTGATCCAATAAATTAAGAACTAGTTTAGTTTCTATTTAACATAGTTCTTAGAATCTCTGGCCTTCAAAAAGCCGGTGTCACCGTAGTACAATGGTAAAGTCATTGGGTGATAATACCAGTGACCTGAGTTCGAAACTCGCTAGCACCAAATTCTTTACCGATCAAAAGAAATAACGTAAAAAATGAACAAACTAAAAATATTCAGAGACAAAAGAAAAATAAAGGAGAGAAGGAGTCGAGTCCAAATCTGTTCACACTCCTCTAGCGAGTGTATTTTTCACATATTTTTATGATTGGTTGATTATTTAACTGATGGCCCATTACCCTTCATGTTTAGAATCACGACCCTCGTTACATATCTCCCTAAATTAAATCAGTGATAAAGATTAAAATGTGAAATATACACTTGTTAAGGAGTGTGCACGTATTCAGACTCTTGGTTGGGCGGAGAGTATAGCTTTCAGTGGGGCATAGAATCTGATTTCCGTCATTTTTATGGGACAAAAAAAGAAAAAAATAAGTCGGTCCAAAACAAGAAAAAGGCATAGCCCCACCACACAAGTCACAACTATCCCAAACAAACCAATGTGTTTTTCACTCTCCCCTTAACACCTTCGAGACCACATTCTCCAGATTTTTCTCTTTCTTAGGTTTTTAAGGGGAAATCACAAGTTCATCGAATTCAACACATCCAGGGTTAGGGTTTTTCTTATCAGCACCACCAGCAATGGATCACAAAAAAAATTGGGCTCAAGTACCAGGACCGTACCCATACCCACCACCACTATATCACAGACACCCACACCCACCACCACCACCACTATATCACAGACACCCACACCCACCACCACCAATTTGGAACCAACCACTTCAAAAGAAACAACGACGGAACCCACAACCACCACCACCTCAAGATTTCCCCCCTTATACTATACAGTCCCAAAGTACTCTTCAGATTGGGGATCCAAAAAATTGGATCAAGGAGCCTCATATTCATGGTCGCCTCCCTCAGACTGGCAAGGTAAACTGTTTCCACTAGACCTAGAAATAAATCTGAATATACTTTGCAGTTTGTAATTTCCAGTTTCTTCTACAATTTTTGAAGTTTATTTTGCCCAATTTAAATCCATCAGGATGGCAGTGCTGGCTTCAAGATTTATGTCGGAGGTTTGGCACATGATGTTACAGATGATGCGCTGGCACAAACATTCAAGGCTTACTATGCCTCCATTATAGATGTACAGGTTGTCATGGATAATGCCGGACGTTCTAGAAGCTTTGGATTTGTCACATTTGCCGATGAATGCGAACAGAAGAGGGCAATCATTGAAATGAATGGCAAATTATGTTCCAACAAAGCCATGAGGGTCGGACCTGCTAATGAGAAGCAAACTGTTAGTATCAGTCAAAAGGCACAACATTCAAAAGGTACATGCTCTTGCACTTTGATGGCTCTTATTAGAAACAATTTTCTTTTGTTATCTCTATCACTACAGTAGATTCCATTAGGATTGTTTGTAGAATTTGGTGAATTTTTTACCTAGTTGTTCTCAACTTTTTACATTGTTGTTAAGGGCAGTGTAAGATTTACGGATTCCAAAATGCATACGGACTCATGTTGTCTCGTGGCAGGATGAAATGCATTCCTCATTAGTGCATTGCCTCATATAGGCCTGTTTTTATTACTTCTTCATTAAATTGGCCTTAATTTCCATTTTCCGTGTCATTTTGTCTCTCATCCTCAGATTGTTTTAGTTTAAAGAAGAGCCAGAGGTCTAGTTACTTTTGTTTACTGTTTCAAATTTAATTCCTCATATACCTTTTACATTTCAGTAGCCACTCCAAACTCTTTCGTTGGTTCAGTTATTTTATTGCTTTTGCACTTGGTCTTAGATTACCTAGTATGATGTTTTTCCCTTGTTCATTTCAGTCGTTCGATTTCCATACCCGTTCTGCAGCAAGGCTGCTATTGAAGTGTTCCAATATTTTAATGTTTAGAGAGAGAGCCTTTAACTCAATATATGTATATATGTTAGCAGAAACAATGGGTTCCTTTTACTCCAATACACTAATACATCAATGGGTGCAAGAATGCTCCCTTCCTTGGTAGTTGGGGATGCATATGTGTTAACAGAAACAATGATTCCTGTCATCTTTTCTTTGCTCTGGTTATATCTGTGAAAACAATTTGACAAGCAAATAAAGTGTGGGTGAAATCTTAATGATGTGTGAAGAATTCTTATGGTGCATAACAAGATGATATAATCAAATTGTGTTCCTTGGTGGATGAGCCTCAGCATCACTCTCAATTAGGTGCTGCTTACAATAAACTTTACTTAACATGTCGCCTAATGGTAACATGATCTTCTAGTTTTCCTGGCGCATAATATTTATCTGTCTTGTTATTTGCAGCTGCTTCCCAGAATGCTCCAGTGATTCGAAACAAGAATGATCCAACTAATACAACTGTGGGTAACTTTATTTGACAACAGTCCTGTAACATTTTTATTTTAACATAATACTGACCCTGTTTTGAATAATACCAGATATTTGTTGGTGGTTTCGTCACTGATATTGATGAAAATTTCTTAAGAAGTTACTTCAGCCTGTTTGGAGAGTTATCGGATGTGTTCATACTTGCAGAGAGACGGTCTGGATTTGTCCAGTTTGTTGATAGGTAAAAGGATTTACCCTTAGTTCATCTGCAACCTCTAACTGAAAGATTCATGGTCCCTCTAATTTTTGCTGTTTGAATTGCATATTGTGGCTTCAGGGCTTGTGCAGATCAAGCGATTATGATGCTAAATGGATATCGAGTGGCAGAATCAGTTATGATACTTTCATGGGGCCTCATGCCTTTACAAAAATAGGTAGCTAATATGCATTCTGACCAAGGCTATGGTGGTCCTGGATATACCAAGAACCAACAGCATTAACAATGAGGTTACACGTGAAGAGGTTGTTGTCTTTTGGGGTTTTGTATTTCTTTTGGTTTACACGTCTGTATATGCTTTTATTTTTCTTGTGGCATTGCTTTTGTGAGCTTCGGGTGATGTGAACACTTATATTTTTCCATGAGGAATAGGAGGAAAGATGAGATAGAGTCGACAGTGCCGTGATAAATTCTGTTCTCGGTATATTTGTAACCTGTATCAACTTTAAATGAGAGCTTATTTACCGACTGTGACTACACCAAGTCAGGAATTTTATCACATCATAGCTCACTGTACATGGCTGGACGGGACTAAAAAAGAGTAGCGGAGGTGAGCTCTTTACTATCACCAGTTTGATCATTCTACTTGCTTCCTTTTATACTGTTGCATGGCCATTCAAGTTCTCTTGTGCTATAAGTTTAAGCTTGATATATCCAATTAAAAAGTATCTTTCTCTTTATTTTGCCTAATTATAAGAACATGTAGTGTTAAGTGCTTGCTGAATTGGTGACAGAAATATTTGAGCAAACAGAAGGTCTCTGGCAAGTCGACCGCTTACCTCTTTTCTTGATTCTCACTGCCACTAGCATTGCTTTAGAAGGTCCTTCAATATTCTTCGTGCATGCTTAACTGAGTAACATATTTTCGGGAAACAACATCACTTGTCAACCAATAATGAAGTCCAGAAATACATCCTTCTCGTCTACTTGAATGCTGAACGAACCGAACTGATAAATGCAGAAAGAAAAGCATTACAATGACTACAATAACTTCAAAGTTAATGACTGCAACACTTGTGAGCCAATGCTTCGCATTTCCCATACCTCATGGCACTGATATACCATGCCCCTCTCACAGCAAATGGCCCTGGGAAAGGAAAAAAAATCGCTGCCACATTATAAATTTCCAGAAAAGTTAATTTCGTTTCTATGCTATTATTCTGGGTATCCTTTCGTGAGTGAAAGAATCAGGAGTAAAGGTCACTTGCTTCTGGAAAAATAGCAACACCAATGCTTTTGATAGAATCGTACTGTAGGGAATCCAAGCATTGGGTTTGGAGAAGCATTGTCCGGGGTGATGTTCATCTCCCCGAACGGGAGAGATGAAAGGTGGAAGTTTCAGCCAAAATCTTTCTCCAAATCCAAAAAAAAAAAAAGTAACAATGTCAAAGTCCTTCTGCGATCATTAAGTAACAAAGTCCTTCTTTACCAAAGATAGTGCCATTCTATGATGAATTAGAACCTGTTGGTTCTTGAATATCTTCAATAACAGGACCCAATTTTTGCAAAAAAAAGGAATTGAAACTGCTTGTCTCAAATGCTCCTCGACGTCTTCTTTAGAATTTAATTGTATTACAGGCTTATAGCCGTTGAAGCTGATTCAGCATCTGATCGTTGTTTGATCGACTCAGAAGATGAGTCAGAATCTGAGTCTGTTTTTGAATTTGAAAATTCGAAATTTGGTCTTGGGCTTGAACTGGTATTTGGATCCATGAAACTAACCCGCTTACATAACCGATGACAATTTACATTTGCTAATGGGAAATTAGGCGCAGACTCAAAAAAAAAAAAAAAAACTTGTCAGGCCGACAATTAATTTTAGATACTGTGACACCCAAAATTATTAATAAAATAATCAATACATAACTCGTTATGCATACTATTTTTTCAGACATAACTCGTTACGCAACCTATTTTTTTCAGGGGTTTAATTGGCAACGCAACTTGGATATATAACATATCTAAAAATCCGCGCCTTGAAATTTTACAAATTTTATATCGTTAGAAATATTATTAAGAGAGATACACAACGAGTATAAACATCAATATCAATTTTTTGTTTTACACGAAAAGGTTGGAGGTGATCATCGTTTTAGGGAAAATTTTCGAAACTGACTACATATTCATTATGCAGCCTCCAAAAAAGATGCATAAAAAATTATGCAACCATTTTCTCGACTGCATAACAAAGTTATGCATCTATAACGAGTTATGTAGCCATTTTTTTGGTTGATTTTAGTCCGCACATAAAAAAATTGAAGCATAATTGGTTATGCAGCCATATTTATAGATGCAGATCAGGTTATGCAACTATTTTCTCGATGAATAAAAGATTATGCATAATGCATTATGCAGCCGTATTTTGGATGCATATCAGGTTATGCATCAATTTTCTCGACCGCATGATGATGCATCAATTTTCAATTTCACACAAAATAACAAAGATGCCAGATAGTGTGTTATGCATCCATTTTTCCGACTGCATGACATGTTATAAACTCATAACATCATCATCTTCTTCTTCTTCTTCGTTGTTCATCATCCAATCTCAAAAAAGCTTTATTATTATTCCCTATATTTTCTAAATCTCAAATCAACTTTTCTTCCTGTTCTACTTGATTGAAACAATTAAAAAACCCTTGTTTGATGTGTCACTTTCTTATGAGCGCATCTTGAATGCCGTTATGATAGAGATCTGAATGCAAATGAAATCTGAGCTCCAACTCATGTTGTTCCTCTTAATCAGAGGCCAGGAGTTACGCTTATTGAATCCGACTCCGAGTCTTACGACAGTAGTTCTCCTAAAGGTCTGGAAACAAATTCAATGAAGACCAATTTCCGTCAAGAATCGTCGTCTTGTTCTAGTTTGATAAGAATTCGCCGAAGACATTGTAAGACGAATACGGCTGGGGATAATTCCTCGGACGCCCATACTAGTAGAAAAAAGCTATCAAGAGGCTTAGAAAAAGAGATCATCCCACTCCTTTCGCATTCCGCAGTCGTCGTCCGAATTCTAGTGAATAAAGCTTTAAATTCTATGAATGTTCCTGATGCTATGTCTAGAAGAAAGATATGTCCAGCTGTTCGCCGCAGCAAACACGTTTGGTTCACACGGTAGATTTGTTCCTGGTTTTCATGGAAATAGAGAGAGCACGAACTTCGGTTCTACTGAGAGCATCTCCAATGCTAGGGGTGAAGATCATCTTATGCGGAGGTCTTAATAATACCTTTTTGTTGGGGATCACTCTTGTGTGGCTAAAACAAATAAAAATTAGACCTTTTACCTAAATTTTCATCTCCAATGCTAAGGTCTTATTACCCTAAAATTTGGAATATTTATGTTCCCTAATTAAGAGAAAAGGTCAATTTGGAATAAAAAATGATGATGTGTCTTTAAACCTGAGTCATAGAGAAGGTGAAGATACGACTTTTTGGTTTACCCTTTCCTATGAGATGGCAGCCATGTCATCATCTTTAATTAACCTCCACCATATAATTGGGAGTAATGATACATGCACCGAAGGTGTGCACCGCGGTGTACAACGTGATGAAATCCAACGGCTGTTAGGGAATCCCTAGGGGTGATTACCAGGGGGTGGGGGCCTTTTTTTGTTCTTCTCTCACACTCTCTCTCCACGGTGCACCTTTTCGGTGCATCAAACATTTTCGTATAATTGGAGATAAGCTTTTGGTAAAAAAGATGTTAAATCATATGTGTCATGACCAGATTTATTGATTATGGCGTCTGAAGATTTAGTGCTGGTGGAAATTATAGTTGGTAGCATTAAAAATTAGTAAACCTGATTGAGTGACTGGCATGATTGTTAAAGTTTTCTTGTTCAAAGATGGGTGTTTATGAAACAAAAATGAGATGGGTTTGAGATTGAGTACAGTGAATATATTTCATAATGACTACTAATTGATGTATTTTGCAGGTGAAACTCCCCTATCCCGTGCAGCCATAGAAGGGCGCTTGGACGCTGTGGAATATCTTCTTCAAATGGGTGCAAATCCTGAAATACCAGATGATTCAAATATAAGCCCTTTGCATCATGTAGGTAGGTTGCATTCCAAGTGATCTGGTAACTTTGCAAATGTGTTATTTGGACATCTTAGAGTAGCCTAAACGAGGTCCTAATGTTTTTTCTTGTTGCAGGGCATAAAGAAATCATTCCGTTGTTATTTTCAAAAGGTATTAACGTGGATGTTACGAATGACTTTGGATCACCGCTAGAATATGCTGCCACTGCTGGCGAACGCAATACTGTTAAAGTTCTTCTGGATCATGGTGCTAATGTGAGTAGCATTTACCTTTTCCTCATGAACAAATGTAGCTTTCTGTTTAGTATTTACTCAAGTGATCTCTAAACGGTAATGTGAACTGCTTGATCACATCAGATGTTTATTTATAATTGTGAATTAGATCTATTTAAAGCTAAATCCTCCATACACGATATCGTAAGCTATTTAAAATAACTAAAAGCTTACATTTTCGATCGTTGTTGAGTTGTATATCTGCTTAATGCTGCTTTTTAAGTTTCTGCAAGTGTGATCATAATACACCTCTCTACATACAATCTTGTTTCGTATAATTAATAATAACATAAAATCGTGCCTTCTACTTCCGCAGTTTCTAGCATTGGGGATCACTGAATCTACCTTTTTTCTTTTTCTTTTTCCCGCAGCCTAATATGATATTCCTTGGTACGCTTACTTCACTCCAGGCATCTATCCATTCTCAATCATTGCAATGCGCGGAGCGTTTGCTGAAGGTAGAAATATTTTTCTACATTCTTGTTTGACTTTATTAACATCTATTTAGACTAGTTTGTATGATTCAAACTATTACTTGTTGGATTATGTACAGATTGTGTAAACTCTCCTTATTTTTTATCAATTCAAGCTTTAGGGAACTTTCCATGTGTCTATTGGTTCCATTTCTCTTATGTGGGTCTTTTGGGAGTGTGTACAAACGGTGATGGTGTTTTCATCATACACGCATATCATAGAATTCTTTGGTGTCTGCTTGTGGTTGTGGGTGCCTCAATAGTATTGTTATTATACTATTTCTGGGTTTCTAAATTTACCTGATCTAAAATTTACTTTAAAACCTTGTGCCATGTCTGTACGCAGGTGCAGGGGCGGAGCTAGAAATCTAGCTATGGGGGAGCAACATAATGTTAGGGGTAGCAAGATTTCTTAATTAGGCTTGCAAGTCCATTTTCATCCAAATTTTAGGCTTAAGAGTGATTTTGGACCCTTGCTTCCAGATGCGCAGGTGCCGACCCAAATTTTGGACCAGATGGCATAAAATCTCTGTTACTTGCAGCTGAAGAGGCAACTCAAATCATCAAGCAACTGGTTGAAGCTGGTGCAGATCCAAATGTTACAAATATAGTAAGCTACACTGTTCGTTTGCTGGACATTATAAAATTCCATGGGCCACTTTGGGACGAATGTGATTGTCTTGATCCTTTGTTTGGTGGCACACTATGAGATGATCCATTTTGTCACCTATGGTTGTCTGGCTTCTGAAAGTCTACTTTTTCTTGTCACAGCACAGACTAAAGCCAACAAAAATTGCAGCTGTTAACGGTAATCGTGGAGGTGTTGAGATTCTTCTTCCTGCGACTTCTCCCATTCCATCATATGTTGACTGGAGCGTAAATGGAATAATGAAGCATGCAAATTCTAAGAAGTTTAAAAAACAGGTAAATATATCATTTTGGGACCAGAACGACTTCACTATCTTTTTAACTGGCATTATGTAAATCAACTAGAACTAGAAGTTCTGGATCGATTTTAGATTTGTAGTATGTACTAGTAAATATATCAGTTCATACATGTTTATGTTGGCATCTAGCAGTTTCCAACTTTCATGCAATAGAGCTGGTAAACATGTTGCTTATAGAAACTTTACAAGTGAATGTATTGTATTACATGACAGATGATTCATAAAGCAAAGGAGAACTTTCTTGAGGCAAAATCAAGGGGATCAAGTGCATTTCATGGGAAGGAGTATTTGCTGGCAATATATTGGTACACCGAGGTACCTTTTGTTTCTTGGGCGCTTTAATGGATTTAGTTTAATTGACAGCTTTTAAATGAAAGGTGAAATAGGAATACATCCTCCGTCTACAATATAGTGATTTTTAAGCATTCATATCATCATATGGGGTAGAATTTGGATCATATGGAAATTGCAGGGAATATCCAGACCCTACGATTAAGTTTCAGAACAGTAACTTTTCAAGTCTCAACTGCACAGTTTTATGCTAGGAAGACAGCTTCTCTCAGTAGATGTTATAAAATTGTTACTTACTTTAATTCATTTGCAGAGGCACATGCTTCTCCCTTGATGGAGTTAAAATAGGAACCACTCGTATCCACAATTTCCACATTGTCGTTGGATAATATTCTCAAATGTGGAAACCCATCTTCAAGATTTTTTTGTTCTTATTCTATTTCTTTCAAGCCGTCTTGAATTATTTTTCTCTCCCATAGATGGGTTGATCCCTGTAGCTTTTTTTCTTTCAGGCCCTCCAAATGAAACCTGGTGATGCAGCTGTCCTTTCCAACAGGAGTTTGTGCTATGTGTATTTAAATAAAGGAGAGCTTGCTTTAGAAGATGCTGCTCGATGCACGTTGAAAAGATCAGACTGGCCTAAGGCGTTTTATAGGGAAGGCGTAGCACTCAAACTGCTGACATATTCGTCAATTTTTTCTTTTCGGTTGATTTTTTTTCTCTTCCTTTTATTTAAAGAAATCCTTTTTGATAATATTTGCCGCAGAGGCTTGATGATGCAGCAGATGCCTTTTCCAATGGTTTGAAACTGGATCCTGAAAATAGAGAGCTGCAAGATGCATTTAGGTTAGGCACCATTATTTATTACAAGTTCTGCGGTTTGATTTATTACTTTTTGCATTACTGCTTAGCAAGTTTATCATTACAACCTGAACCGGTCCTGATTGGAGAGTGAAAATTAGCTGCTGGATGTTGATTAGATGACCAATAACCACCAACACACTGTGGAGTTGAAACTCTGGGTCAATTGGGCATGGGTTCCTTTTATACTTGGTAGTTAAGATGGTTTAGTATGAATCATCTTTCCTGTTTGAAGTTAAAACTTAATATTAAAATTTCAAAATTTTTGCTGTACATTGTTTAGAATTTAGGCCCTTCCACAAGAAGCATATAGACGCACATCTAACTAAGGTATAGAGCGACTGTGTTGCTTAAAAGGTTATTGTAGCAATTAGGGTTAAGTTCTCTGAATCATTATTGAGTCACTTAGTACGTGAATGGTGTAACTAGGTTAAAACATGATAATCAGTTCTTATGAATTCCTTATCGTATTATTCGACCTTTACTTATTTGAATTCACTCTTGTTTTTACAGGAAGGTTTCTTTAAACAGGTAGAAGGCCATCAATGTCCCTCTGTAGATTGAAAAGCTGATAATAGATATATATGCAGATATTGTGATGGCTCTTTTTTTTTTGTGAAAATTGCAAGGCTTGACTAGTCTGAAAGGTCGGGATAGTCCCCCTACGTTTGGCAATTGCCAACTAATCATGTAGTGAGGTTTCTTAATATCCTCTAGTTTTCCTTAACAAAATAGCTCGTTAAAATAGTGCAGGTATGCTTAATTCTGCGAGCTTTTAGTATGTCGTTTTTAGATAGGTGATAACAATTTGTTTCCTTTTCTCCAGCTTATTAGATTTGGTGTGAAGCATCCTAGCTTACTCAGTTTTAGAGATTGATTTGTTTTTTTTTTAAAGTGAGATCGATGAGACTTGAGTTTGGAATGTGAGGAAAATATGGAGTAATATAGCCCTTGCATCAATTCTCATATGCGCCCTAATATGTTTGGGGGTATAACTTTAGCAATAAAGAGGACAAATTTTCAAGGAGCTTATAATCTGGAGATGCTCCGATTTTTGCCCTTGTTGTTCCATAGTTTTACATCCCCACTGGACTCTGTATTTGCTTTGCGGGGCTTTAAATTCCAAAGACATTCCCTTGGAAGAAAAGAAAATCAGTGCGTGTTTCATATTCATATTAACTTACGGTTTTACATTATCTCTAGATTTAGTCCATGGACAAACACACAAAATGCTAGGAAAAGGAATACGTAGTAAAATAAGAATACTCTTGCATGACTAAAGGAGAAGAAGGGACGTGCACAGATATTTGAAGGTGCACATGTAGGTTGTAGCTGCTTCGCAATATTATTTTATTGACACATCTCTAGTTGTATTATTTTCCCTTCATATTCATATTAAATCTCAAGGCCAAGTCTCTGGTTCCAAATTTATTTTGGGATATGGAAATGAAAAACAATGAGCGGCAGAGAGCATCTTGAGAGTTTATTCTTAGTAAAAAACAAAATAATTACTTTAATGCTATTCTATCTAGATTGTAGACATGCCATTATGAGATGCTCTGTGAATGCTTAACGAGAGAGCAGACTCTGAAGTGGACATTGGGACTAGAGTGAAATAACCAGGCATTGCATCGAAGGAAAGGCTTCCATGACCCTACCTAAGTAAAGACTCACACACACCACTAGGTCCAGTACTCCCGAGTCCCAACCGCTTCAATTCACTGTACCACCGACGAATCGTTGGCGCGTCTTTTTGTTAAAAGCTATAACACCTTTTCTTCTCCAAAGCAAAAACCACTTTCCTCTTCCTCTTCCTCTTCATTCTTCACAAATAAAATAAATGTGTTAACAAATGTTCCCATTGAATCAGTAATGAAGAACTCAAAAAGATCAGGCAGAGTTGAGAGATGAAATGCACAAGTAGGGCAATTTGAAATCAAATATGAAGTCCTTTCCTCACCAAAATCACAAGTTGTGGCAGATTTTTTAGCAGAGTTCCCTCTAGAAGATGATGAAGTTGTGGAAGAAATGATGGACATATAAGAAGAACATGGAGATCCAAAAGATCTATTAAAGGAACCCAACATGTGGGAAATATTGGTGGATGGATCATCAAATGGAGTTGGAGTGGTCTTTATCTCGCAAGAAGGAGAAAGAATGGCTTTCTCATTTTGTTTGGATTTCACATCCACTCATAATGAGACAGAATATGAAGCTGTGGTGCATGCTCTAAAGTTCGCCATAGATATGAAGTTGGAAAACGCAAGGATTACCAGTGACTCGCAATTGGTTATTCTCCAGATAAAAGGAGAATACATAACGAATGAACCATCTCTGAAGAAATACAAGAAACTTATTGAAGAATTGTCTGCGAGAATTCCAAAAATAAGATGGAGACATATATCAAGAAAAGATAATAAACTTGCAGATGCTTTTGCATTCATATCCAGGGTTTTGTTTCTCTCTTCATTTCCAGTAATATAATACCTCTTTACTAAATCCGTTTGTTTTTACAGGTAACATCTTACTTCATGCTGCTCGTGATGGCGAACTTGGCCGACTCAAAAGTAATCATCGATTTCTTTTGTGGATTTATTGTGTTTTTGGGTCATGTCTTTTTAAATTTTTGATGATGATCATCTTGTTCTGTTTTGGATCAGGATCTGCAGAAGCACTATCTCATGTACTTGGGTATGGAATACGACAACTAGTTCAGTATATTAAAGATCAATATGATAGAAGTGCTATCCATTTTGCTGCTTTTGGAGGGGAGTCAATGTTCTCAAGTACCTGATTGAGGACCTGAAAGTGGGTGTAGATGTCAAAAGTAGTTCAGGTATTAAGTAATTTGGGGTAATTTATGTAGATTCGATGCTTCTTTGGTGTTCATAGTGTTATTACTCCTAAATTATATGCCTGAATTTTTGTGTTAGGGCTTACCAGTACTTAAATTGAAAATTGTTGTTTTTGTCTTCATATATTGGTCGTGTTTGGGGGTTTTCGTAAATGACTATTGCCACCTTAAGTTGCATGATCTTCAATTGTTTTATTTTGTGTGCTTCTCTTTTTTCTCTACCGAGAATGGTGTGGGTGTTTTAGGACTGGATATTAGATGATGATAAAACCATGCCAACATGGGTTAATGAACTTTGTTGGTATCAACATGAGCAGGCGATTTCATAATTATGGCTTTTGAAGCTTTAATACTAATTGAATTTAAAGTAAATAAGCTTATAACTGAAAAAGCCCGAGTAAATGGCGTCTCCCAGCGATGATTTTCAAAGTTCCCTGTACTGTATGTTTTCTTGTTTATGACTATAACGAAAATGAGATGGGCGTTTTAGGCTAATACGTTGTCTAGTGGTTTATAGAGTCAACACTAAGAAAAGATGTTTGGCCGTATTTGTTCATGATGACTTCTGAAGTTTAAGTACTAATTGAAGTGAAGTTGCTATTCTTAAGAATTGGTGAATGCAAATCTGCGAAATTATGGTGACGTGTTCCGCAGGTAAAACTACTCTATCTCACGCAGCCATAGCAGGGCGCGTGGCCGCTGTGGAATATCTTCTTGAAATGGGTGCCAATCCTGAAATACTAGATGATTCACATTGTAGCCCATTGCATCATGCTGCAAAGGAAGGTGGGTTGAGTTGGTAATTTCCAAATGTGTTATTCAGGCATTTTAGAGTATCCTAATAAGGCCTTTTCGTTTTGCAGGGCATAAAGATATCATCTTATTACTTTCAAAAGGTATGGATGTGGATGTTTCGAATGATAATGGCTCACCGCCAGAACATGCTGGCATTGCTATCAAACACGA
Organism: Papaver bracteatum; assembly: GCA_023529315.1. Taxonomy (NCBI): domain Eukaryota; kingdom Viridiplantae; phylum Streptophyta; class Magnoliopsida; order Ranunculales; family Papaveraceae; genus Papaver; species Papaver bracteatum. The sequence continues at coordinate 752,857 of JAJJWX010000965.1, forward strand.
TACTGTTAAAGTTCTTTTGGATCATGGTGCCAATGTGAGTAGCATTTACCTTCTCCTCATGAATATGTGTGGCGTTCTGTTTAATGGATACTTAAATGAACCCTTTATGGTAACCAAAATATTATCTTGATTAGATGTGAATTGCTTGATCACGACGTCTGTTTATTTTTTTATTAGAATCAGAACTATTTTAAGCTATATCCTATATCGTGTATAATAAGCTCTTTTGATATAACTAAACGCTTACATTTCCTATGGTTGTTGAGTTGTATCTCTGCCTAATGCTGCTTTTTAAGTTATTGCCCTTCATCATACTTGTGGCAGTGCTAGTGTGATCACAAATATTTGTTATGAAAGTCATCTTTTTTGCAACAGCACGGACTAAAGCCAATTGAAGTCGCAGCTGTTGATGATAATCGTGGAGGTGTTGAGATTCTTTTTCCTGGGACTTCTCCTATTCCATCATATGTTGACTGGAGCATAAATGGAATAATGAAGCATGCAAATTCTAAGGAGTTTCACAATAAGGTAACTACAATATGGATATTTCTTTTGAGGTTTTGAATAGTGTCTTAACGTTTTGTAACCAAAATGAACTCGCTATCTTTTCACTGGCGTACTGGGAATCAACTAGAAGTTCTGGATTTATGTTAGGTTCGTAGTATGTATATGCCATACCGTAAACATTTCTATCATTGTGTTGGCATTCTGCAGCTCATAAATGTGTAGTTTATAGAGACTTTTCAAGTGAATGTATTCTATTAAATCTTAATTATTGGCAGATGATTTGTAAAGCGAAGGCGGTTTTCCTGGAGGCAAAATCAAGGGGAAAAAATGCATTCCATAGGAAGGAGTATTGGCTGGCGTTACATTGGTACACAGAGGTAACTTTTTTAAACGGGTAACATTATAAGGTTAAGTGTTCAAATGAATTTTGATTTTATTGATACCTTTTAAATGGAAGGAGAAATAGGAATACACCTCCGTGTATGATGTAGTGATTTTAAGCATTCATATATATCATCATACGCATTCTATGCAGTTTCTTATATGTTTATTATAAAATGTATGGCTAAATTTCAGAACAGTGGTTTCTGTTCCTCTCAAATCACTGTTCAATCTCATTTGAAACTTAACTATATACCTGTTGATGTTTCATAGTTGTTACTTAGTGTAGTTCATACGCCGATCCAAATGTTTCTCCTGTATTGGAGTTGAAATGGGAAAGCACTCATATCGACAATTTGTACATTGTCTTTGCGTTTTCTCTAACATGGAAACTGATTTTAAAGATTTTTTGGTTCTTAGTTTATATCTTGCAAGGTGTGATGTGTTTTTTCTTTTCCCCAATGATGGCTTAATCGCTCTAGTGATTTGTTTTTCAGGCCCTCGGCCTTATACCTGGTGATGCAGCTGTGCTATCCAAGAGGAGTATGTGTTATGTGTATGTAAATAAATGAGAACTTGCTTTTGAAGATGCTACTCAATGCATGTTGAAAAGACCAGACTGGCCTGAGGCGTTTTATAGGGCAGGCGAAACACTCAAACTGTTGAATGTACATATTCTTCAATTTTTCCTTGTCGGTTAATTTTCATCTCTTTATTTTATTTAAAGAAATTCTTTTTGATAATCCTTGCTGCATGTGCCACAGAGGCTTGATGAGGCAGCAGAAGCCTTTTTCGATGGTTTGAAAGTGGATCCTAAAAATAAAGATCTTGAAGATGCATTCAGGTTAGGCTTACTGTTATTTTACCAATTCTGCTCTTCATTTATTACTTCTACTCTTGCTTAGCAGATTCTATCACAAAAACCTGTACTGGTCCTGGTTGAAGAGTGGATCTGAACTGCTAAATGTTGGTAGCCATCAAGAAGATGGAATTAGTACTCCGGAACTATTATCAGGAATTATTGGGCTATGGTGGTTAAATTGCTTTAGCCTGACCTTCCCAGATATTGCTGATTTGTTTATCTTGTTTCCTCTTAAAGCTGAAAAATAATGGTTTTGAACCACATCTAACATGGATCTAGAAAGCAACTGTTGCTTGAATAGAGAGACGGTCGTATTAGTCTCAGGTTTCAGTTCCCATGAAATGTTGATTGAGGTTCTCTTCGACCCAAGTTGCGTTTTTTGTGAATTATATAACTGATGTATATATGTAGTAACACCGAACTAAGATAGTCGTTCTTGTAGTTTGCTTCTCTTGTTTGACCTTTTCTTAATTTGTTTCACCCTCTTCTTTCTTACAGGGAGGTTTCTTTGGCCAGGTTGAAGGCCATCGATGTCCCGCTCTAAATTGAAAAGCAGTATACACATACAGAAATACCAATAAGGCGTGGGAGTTTTGTTGTCACCATCTGTAAAAAGTTAGAAACTTGCTGACAGACGGTCTCTTGAACCTTTATGTAGTAGCTCTTGAAAATCCCCGTTGTTAAGAAAATCAAGTCTTGACTAGTCTGAAACGTCGAGCTATATATTCTCCCTAATGGCCAACTAATCATGTAGTGAGGTTTCTTAGCATCCTCTAGTTTTCCTGAACAAAGGAGCTCATAAAAATAGTGCACGTATGGCTTAATTCTGTGAGCCTATAGTATGCCATATTTAGATAGATGGTAGCAATTTGTCTCTTCCTCTCCTGCTTATGAGATTTGGTAGTTACATATATCATAGGCTACTAAGTTTTGAAAGCCTGCTCTAGCATGTAACACTAGCAACAAAACTTGAGGTTTTGGATGAATCTCTCTATCTCTAGAGTTAAGGCTAGTAAGGAAGGAATATGTTGTAAAATAGTCGTTACATTGTTCTCATATGATTTGGCGTAGGTATCATAGAGATGTTGCTTCCTGGTTGAGTTCCAACTTCCAACCGTTGAAATGACATGACCAATAGATAGAATCACCGTGGAAATGACCGGACTAGAGCTGGCAAACGGGCGGGCCGGGGTTGGCCCGTTGCGGGTTATACGGGTTCGGGTCTGAACCCGCGGGTTGAAAATCTTCACGGGTGGTGGTTTCTTCAACCCGTGCCCGTAACGGGTTAAACTTGCGGGTTCACGGGTTAACCCGCCCGTTTACCAGCTTTAAATTTGACGTCGTTTCTATGATTTCTGGCCTATTTCCGGTAACATTCAGGCCATCTAAAGCTCCTTCTCTGCAACCTAACATAAATTTCATCTAATTCATTTGATATTATACATCAATCAACAGATTCAACAGTGAACATTCGCAACAAATTTAAGAACTTAAATTACTTAATGAAAGGAAATGCTCAAGAAAATTGAAAAACTTCACAACTAAAACACTAGTTTAGTAGTTCTCTGCAGTCTTAAGTCTTAACACAGTTACATACTTAGTTACTTACATATCTTCTTCTTCTACAAAGAAAAATACTCTTCGAGACCGTATTACTAGTAATACCATATTACACCATTGTTTGTACTTTGTGACTTTCCAACAATAAAGATATTAATAACCACTTCCTGCACAAAATTATATATTGTGGTTAATCAAAAAAAGTGATAATTGTCCAAAAAAAACATCTCCAACAATATCTTTTCAATACAAAATTTGGAGACACTGTGTCTGTCCAAAAAACATTCTCATTTTCCATGTCTATCTTTGAGTTTCTCTCCAACTAATCAATAAGAATCTGTCATTTCAAGCAAAAATAAATCAAACAAAAGAAAAGATTCAAGTCAAAACATGGAATTTGCATATTTACCCCGCTTTATATTGAAGAAGTATGCATACTAATTAGACGCATAAGAACTTACTTCGCCATCCTCCACTGCCCCATCCTCCACTCCACCAAGTTCAAATCCTAATATATCTTCTCCAATAATCCCATTGTCCTGATCCAAATCTTCTTTTCCAACATGGATAAAAACAATCAAAGTTATATATGAAATTTAGACATTCAAGTATTCTACTAAATGAAATTCTACTGACTTACGCGGAGCGACTTGGGAACACTTACCAACTCCAAGGTCCCAATCACGAGTTGTTATCACTGCCTCAGCATTTTCAGGTAATAAGGAACTGCAAAATCGATCAATTACTCTTCCACCAATGCTAAATGCAGATTCCGTTGCGACGGTTGAAATAGGAATTGACAAGATATCCCCAGCCATTCTTGAAAGTACAGGAAATCGGTGCTCTTGGCCTTTCCAATACATTAGGATGTCGAATGGTTGACTCCGTTGACATCTGTTTGGCTCACTAAGGTAAATATCTAATTCTGACAAGTCAGATTGCAGATCACCACCATTTCCCTGTGCTGCAACATATTCCTGCATGAAATAAGCAAGAAGTTAGAAATGAGTTCAAGGTACTAGTTATCTTATATGAGAACATAGAATACAAGAAGTTCACAAACGCACTTGGTTAAAACATAAAATAATACAAGACCACATGTACTTCATAAATAAGCTAGAAAATTACTTGGAACCACTCACTTCCTTGATGGGCAGAATTCCCACCGGGTTGAATACCCAAATTCTGAGTTCCAGTTCCAGAAGCTCTTGCAAAGGTGTAATACTCATTATAAAGTTTTTTCATTTCTTCACGCACATCATCAACTTTTCTTTCTAATTCTCTTACATCGGGATACAACTTGGAATAAGCAAAGTTTAGATACATCGTGATTTCACTCTTGATCCAACTTCTCTTTTTTAATTTCAAGCCACTTTACTCCCATTATCAATCAATTATATTACATTTTAGCAAATCTAAAACTTAAAACAAAGAGATACATAGATCTGGATTCTGGAACCACAACAAAAGTAAACAAAGATATACTTGTGAATGTTTGGAAATTACATTCACAATTAAACATCCACATCCAGATTCATCAAGTAAACACATCACATAAGAGAACATCTACCTACTGCAACTGCAACAACATTGTCTAAGAAAATAACAAGGCATTCTTGGTTTTTTATAAATCAAAACTATCAAAATTACTAATTTACTACCTCAAATGTTCCCTGATTCCCTCGTTCAAAGCTCTCATGTTTCAGTTGATGAAAATGCTCCAATCGGCGCAACACTGCAGCTTGAGTACCCTAAACCAAGGATATAAAAATAACAATAAACCATACATCAACAACCTTAGGTGAAGTAATAAAACTAAAGATTGAAAAAGAAAAGGAAAGAGAAGAATCAGATTCAGCGAAAGAAATGAAGAAAATACCTATAATCTATTCGTCTAACATAACAACCAAGGTTCTCGACCTACATGATACTCCTCCATTTATCCTGTCCAAACCATATCATTAACAAAATGAAAAAATGTATCACAAGTTCACAACTAACCACCTAAAGATCAAACACAACTAGTAAGAAATTCTGTAACAACCGTCAAACGTTCCCCCAGAAAATTTAAAATCTAAACCAAAATCGACAAATGCAATTCACTAAGCACCACCCTAACATCAGCTATAAGTACAAACTGGATTATAAGAAACCGAATAAAAAGTGATTTTGTGGGATAAGATTTTTGTCACAGAATTCAGAATCAATTGGACTTTAGAAGTTCTATAGGAAAAATGATACGGGCGATTAGTAATCTATTACCTGATTTCGAACTAGATCGAACAAAAGTTAGGCAGAAAACGTATGATGGAGGTTTTGGTATACTATGAAAACCCTAGAATCAGAAGACAACATCTGCTAAAATCTTTAGAAGAATAGCAAAATAATGATGAAAATCACAAATAAAGCACAAGAAGGAAATAAACCTTGGATTTTCTTTGCTTTATAAATCAGATCGTTTCTTCGGTGTCTCGAACCCGTATCGTCTTTCCAAGGATATCAATTAGCTTGTTTGCAGTATGAGAAAAATAGAGAGCAATCGAATCAGGGATTCAGTTCAGGCAATGGCCGCTGCGCTGCTGTAGACGGAGAAGGAGAAGAAAAAAGAAAGTAAAGGAAAAAGAAGATAAGATTAGGGTTTTTTTATTTTTATACCGAGGAAAGGAAACAAACAAGTATGGGTAGTAGTATGGCTGAAGGGGAGAAAAATAGACACGTATTAGGGTCATATCTTAATAATTGCGGGTTACGGGTTGTACCCGCGGGTTGACAGGCTGGGTCGGGTTAACCCGTTTTCTCGCGGGCAGACATTTCTCCAACCCGAACCCGGCTTGTTATACAACCAGCCAAGCCGGGTTCGGGTTTTTGCGGGCCGGGCCGGGTTAACCCGCGGGTTTTTGGCTTGTTTTCCAGCTCTAGACCGGACCAATGCAGCATAAAGATAGAATTACTAGTCACTAGAACTTTCATAATAAATGGTTAAAAATGAAACCCATGAACTCAAAAGCAAGGGTATGTATGTTTTGCTTTTATTTTTGCCTTATATAACCTTGATGGTACCATGTTTAGTGCCTAAGAGCATCTCCAATTGAGGGTGTAGTTTTTTTATTTTTCATGACACATAGGATTTTAGACCCCCAATTAACATGAATCCATCTCCAATGGTTGGGTCCTACAAACTAGGAGGGATGTGAAAATAAATATGAAGGTGTTCAAGAAAGTCTTATTTACACCTTCACTTGCACCTCCACGTCATATTTTCATTTATTTAGAAATTAGTTAAAGTAAAAATAAACGGTTTGGATTTTATCATACAAAATATTCTAAAGATTAAACCCTTCACTATTGGAGATAGTTTCTTAACCATGAGGTTCTATATGTATAAAATCTCATATATAAAGGTCTTAATTAGACTTCCACGTAGAGTTTTTTACACCCACTGTTGGAGATTCTCTAAGTTTCATAAAAAAAACACACCAACCTCAGGGAGAATTTTTTAGATCACGCACCGTCCCGAGTATTTTTGATGTTAAAGGAATATGGATTAAAATAAAGATATTTTAATAAAGGGTCGTAATTTTATCCCCTAATTAGGGTTTGGGTTGCGGAACATGCAATTGATGCAAAAGGGTTGAAGATTAACTTTGACTGTTACATAATGGTTAGCTGACAGTTTTTTAAATGGTTAAATACCCTGACCGTTAGTTGAATGATGTTGACCGCTAGAATGTTGTCTACAACTATTTCGCCCTCCATCTTCCTGGAACTCAAATCGACTGATTATTGATTAACATTAGCAATTTCAAGCCCTTCATTATTCTCTCAATCTAATTAATCAATCGACTGTCTATGCCAATCACCCGATCGCCAGAACAAACAATAATCTGTAAAATGTAGTGATCTACACTACAAACAACTAAATTAGGGGTTCAATCTACAGGATCTACACTGTAATATTGGAATAAACCAACCTCAGAGAGGCGGAAGAGATAAACTCATGAAAACAACAATTCTATTCGATGATCTGAAAGAGGAATACAGACTCTAACTTAATAGGGCAATGTCCCGTCACATGTGCCACACACACACATTCAATGACTAATTACCAACTACACCTAGGTGCCCTTATAACATGGGTGCCCAACTAGACATGTGACATGACAAATACCCACCCCTTCAAATTATCCTTGTCCTCAAGGATATTAGTTAAAAAGTTGAAAGCTGTTTTTGGGCATACATGAAAATTTTTGGGCATACAATTTTTTTTTCCACCCAGGGTGGAAATATAAGGGGTAGTGTAATTACTTATATATCCTCAAACATTTTTCCGCCCAAAAATTAATGGTTAGGTTCGGCTTGTACGATAATCAGAATATGTGCCGAACCTAGTGCATTTATAAGGTTCGGCTCACAATTGGGTTGTGTTTTGAGCCGAACTATTCTTCACAAAAGCTTCCTGTAAGTGTATATGAACAGTTCGGCTTGAAATTTTATGCAATTTCAAGCCGAACCTAGTCACAGAAAGAGATGCATAGGGGTTCGGCGTATTTGATAATCATAATATGTGCCGAACAATGTGTTTCCAACAGGTTCGGCGCATACGAATTTCTAATTATAAGCCGAACCCTAAACATTTTTTCTTCCAGACAGTTCAGTGTAGGGTTCGGCTTATTAGGACAATTCAAAACGAGCCGAACTCTGGTCTACAAGGTAGGTTCGGCTCTTAATCAACACTTCCATCTAGCCGAACTGTTCATCCAAACTCGCCGAACCTTAGTGAGAAAACACAAATTTTTGATGATTTTAACCTACAAAACCAGGAAAAAATCGTAACGAGAGGGCGTAGCTCTCTCGTTAGTGGCAAGTAATCTTAAAACTAATCACTAATCAAATTTATTTTAAGATTAGTTGATGTGTATTTTCCTAGGTTTTTTGGATGAATAATCACCCTCCTCATCCTCCATTGAATCAAGAATCAAAATTTCTTAATCACTAATCCTAACTACTAACACTAATGCATAAAGGGCACATCTGTCATTAAAAAAAAAATTGGTTAAGGGGCAGTCTAACTTTGTTGTTTGACAACCCTTTTTGTCTTTATTGAGTATGCCCAAAAACAGCTTTCAAAAAGTTAGCTCGAGTGCCGGAGGGAGACGCTGAGGAGAGCAAACCCCAAGAGACATTAGATACCCATATGAGGCCCTTAAACACCGCAGCTTTAGGCCCAACAACGATAGTCTTGGTATGGGAAGCATGAATCCATGTCCTCTCCTTGTGATGATAGAGAGCATAAACATCGTTAGCTGAATATACATATAGATCTCCCGACTTCTCTTTATAGGCACTGTCAGCGCATGAACATCTGTTGTTGAGTCTGGAAGGAGATATCTCTGATGTTGTATAAGATCACTTATGGATACAATCTTACTAAGCCCCTGATGGTCTGCTAGATTTTCACCCGGAAGGCCTGTTATGACGTAACTCCGAAAAAGAAGAACAAGTAACAGGCACCTGAGCTTAGTTGGTATCCACTCCTGTTCCACTAGTTGGTCTACAACCTGAATATGATCAATCCAGCCAACACTTCCCATCCTCCATGAACCTGCAGCTTCAACAGTCATGGCCTGTATTACCACTTCTCGCTAAAATTATGATAGTAGTTGTTCTGCAGCGGCAATAAAACCGGCACATAGAGTTGTAGCCAATAGCGATACACCACACTTTCCATAGATCCTCTAGCAATACTCAGTAAAGTATAATGGTTATAAGAAGTAATCCCACACCAAGGTGAAACATACCTTGTAGCTTTCAGCGTGAGAGGTTCTTCGCTACTTCCAGTTGAGGCATAAAATAGTATCTTAATGTCCACTTCTCCACTACTGAGATGTAGATAAAGTGTTTCTCAATCAAATTGGTCTTTAGCTGCCTGAAGATTTTGATCACAAGGTTGTGGTCCGTTAACAATATCAAGTATAAACTGCAGTTACCTCCAGCAGAACTCACATGTAAGATTGCAATACACACTTCTGTAACTTGAAATGAAATGGTTTTATAGAAATTATGCGAAGGTACTGGACAATCCAAGATCGAAATATGAACATACACAATTTTCAGAGGAAGCACGCATAGACTTATACTTTCCATTAAAAGTATTCGTGCAAAATTCCTATGTTCAGTACAACATACTCTGCCATCATCACATGGATCCAACAGCTGATGAGCAACAGTACTGAGAAGCATTTCACATAACCCATGACAATTTCTCATATTCTTTAAATCAGACTCATTACTCTTGAACTTGTCTGCGACGGAATGATGTAGATAATCCACTTCCAAAAGCTGACAAGGAACAATACATTTTGCTGTAATCATCAACTTTGCTATCTCAATAAGGAATGGGTTACAGCTTCGAGGGGTTTTCACAAAAATTATGGCTGCATCTACTGCATAACCATTTGCAACCATAGGGACCAACCCATAACCAATTCCTAACAACCTTCCTCGATCGAATACACTACCGGTAAGGTTGAGAATAAACACACAGTGTCCATTTGAAACACACAGTATCCCACAAAAACATTTTTCCAGGTTGAACCAACATGAATACCATTGAATACGTAAACCATACTAAAGTTCGATACTCATTTGGAAGCCGAAAAGGTGAGAATTCTGTACCTCTACTAAAATTGCACACAATACTATCATTCATAATACCAGACCGTTGCTGGGACTTCTCGACTGCACATTTCTCATGTAGTTAAAAATTCCCGCAGGCTGTAGATTTGAGCAAATAAATGGGCAAGAAAAACCCAATTCTTGACGCGTAAAATTGAGTGCTAGCAATTGTGGGAACCGAGAGTATGTGCACTGAAATAAATATAAACTCATTCAACATAAGCTTCAGCTCATGAGTTTCATAAAGACAAGCACCTGCAATCCTTAATAACAAAACGCAGAAAACTTTTGTAGCAGCAGGCCAGTGTGTATTCCAGATACTAGTATTACCAGTTTGAACCAACATCAAAGAGGCGGAAGAGATAAACTCATGAAAACAACAATTCTATTCGATGATATGAAAGAGGAATACAGACTCTCACTTAATAGGGCATATGCCACACACACATTCTTTCAATGACTAATTACCAACTACACCTAGGTGCCCTTATAACATGGGTGCCCAACTAGACATGGGACATGACATAAAACACAAAGAAATACCCAAGATATGAGAAGAAAGTGAGGTTAGACCATCCATCAATCTTCTGAAATCTTTTATGGATCCAATTAATGATAATTGGATTCTACCATCCCTTTTCTTTCACCAATTAACAAAACTACACTAGAATCTACGCTTGTCAGAAAACGATGAATATGATAGTTTTTAGATAGCAGCCGTGTTGGTGGCGGAAAGGGAGGAGATCAAAGAAAGGAAAAGGGCGAAAATTCCGAACCCATATACGTTTCTTGTTTTGACGGGACGGGTGATAAATACAGTATAACTTCTTTAAAATAATACTCGATAATATAATATTTTCTTTAAAATAATAAAATTTCCTAGTCCCAACTAGGGCCATTAGGGCTAAAATAATAAATTCGATAAAATCATAATATAATACATTTCAAAAGTTTACCTTAAGCATTAATAGGTCCCAAATAATATATAAAATAATAATGCTATTATAAAAATAAAAAAATAAATTCCATACATGTTAAATTTTCTCCAAATACGATTTAATATTGATTTGATTTTCTTAAAAATTCAAATTAAGTTGTATTTAATCCCTAATAGTTCGTTATGCACTCAAAAGATCCGGAGTCACGTTGTTGTATTGCAAGAAGAAGTGCTGAAGTGTGATTGATACTTGGAGTGGTTGTATTCTTATTGCAACTAACCAATAATATACTATCTCAACAAAATTAATCGATATTATATTTACGATCTACAATTATTGTTCAACCTCCTAACTATTAATTATCCTATATAATAATAATAAGAATATATTATTTAACTATAAAATAATAATTTATTATATTATCGATAATATAATATTTTTTTAAAATAATAAATTTTATTGATCCCAAACCTATTATTTTATAGAAGTTATACTGTAGTTAGGACATATGATGTCATTTTTTATTTCATAAGGGTAGTTAGGGGAATATTTATATGGTCAAATTTAGTCTACGACCCAATTGCATCTTTTTGGACCCGGACCCTAATTATGCTATAAACATACGACATATTTTACAAAATAACTCATTAAAATAGCCCTTGCTTAAAAAAAAAAAAGGACACAAATTGTTTATTAATTACTACAAACTAGTTTGAAACTCGTGCTATGCACGGGGACTGATGGAATTTGTTACACTGTTAGTTCATATATGGAGGCGGGGCTTCTCCCCGCACCCGTTCCTGTAAAAGTTATAATAAGCTTATACAATTATTTTCCGACAAATTGATAATTAATGGTTAAAACTTTATAATAATAATCAAATATATAATATTATCTAAAGATTTAAAGGCCTAGACAAAAAAACTTCCACGTTAAACGGTGAGAAAACCCTCGTTTTCTATTGGCCGAAATAGGTCTTTTTCAGTTTTGTGAATTGAGCATTTTGGTGAGGACACTTGGCAACCTATGATTGGATGAAAGAAAAGAAAAAAAAAAAAAAGGAAATCGAATTTAGCCGAGCCGTGTAAATTTGGAATTCAAATTTAAAGACTTAAAGGAAACCTATGATTGGCTAAAGACTTAAAGGCCTAGACAAAAAAAACTCCCACGTTGAACGGTGAGGAAACCATCGCTTCCTATTCGCCGAAATAGGTATTTTTTTTCGGTTTTGTGAACTGAGCATTTTTGTGAGGACACTTGGAAAACTATGATTGACTAAAAGAAAAGAAAAAGAAAAAGAAAAAAAAAGGAAACCGAATTTAGACGAGCCGTGTAAATTTGGAATTCAAAACCGTGTGTGTAGATTTGGAGTTTAATACCGTGTGTGCAAATTTGGAATTCAAAACCGTGTAAATCTCAATTTACAAAGGCTAAACCGTGTGTGTAAATTCCTTCATGGCGTCAATTTAGTCCGTCTCAATTTTGGAATTCAAAACCGTTACTATGTTAGGAAACTAAACCGTGACTTTGTTGGAAATTTAATAATGTATATAAAGGCTCTATTAAAACACTATCAAGTATCAATCAATTTTTTTTTTAATAAGTTTCAAAAAGAAACACGCAGGATTGCTAAAAGCTTGAGACTCTCTGTATTACTCAACAAGTCCTTCTATGTCGCCCTAAGATCTATCAGACTTCAAAACAACAATATTTACAAAGAAAAATATTCTTCTCTAATCCAACAAAGAAGATTAGAGATGGAGATAAACCGAAGGAAAAAGGGTGAAACAAAAAAATCCATTGGAAACATTGCGTTGCACAAAAGGTTTGTATTTTTTTCGTTGCTTTGTATAGTTTCTCTTCCGTTGCACACCAAATAAAGAATGCATCGCCACGAGGTGGGATGAATCCCCGCGCACACCAAATTATAAATGCATTGTCACGGGAGGGATAAAGCCCCGCGCACACCAAGTTAAAAGGAAAAAAATAAATAAAATTTGCACATATTCTCCACCTATTCATGTATTTGCCACGCCACACCAAATCAAAAATACATCGCCACATGGGCTTATCACCACGCCACACCAAATCAAAAATACATCGCCACAGGGCGAGCAAAGCCCCACCCACACCAAATCAAGAGGAAAAAATAAATAAAATATGCACATATTCTCCTCCTATTTAATGTATTTGACACGCCACACCAAATCAAAAATACATCGCCACGGGTTCGCCCCATGCGCACCAAATCAAAAATGCATTGCCACATGGCAGGAAAATCCCCGCGCACACCAAGTTAAAAGGAACAAATAAATAAAATTTGCACATATTCTCCACCTATTTAATGTATTTGCTCCACCACATCAAATCAAAAATACATCCCCACGGGGCGGGCCGAACCCCTGCGCACACTAAATTAAAAATGCATTACCACGGGGCAGAGCGAAGACCCCACGCATACCAAGTTAAAAGGAAAAATATGCCCGGTGTGTAGCAAGAAAACAAATCTAGTTATAATTTGATGATCTAACATGATTTTGAAAACTAATTTCATGCAATATAATAAATTAATAATCAATTCTACAAATAAACTAAAATAAGTGGACCTAAGTAATTTAAACGTAAAATATTTTAAGCTACAAAAACATAATTAGATATTTTTTTTAGTATTTAACCTGTGCTTCGAACCGGAAACGACGGAAATTGATCCTTAGTTGGGCGAAAACCCACACCCATCCAAGAAGGGATCTCAATTAACAATTGAAGTGTACAATGAAAACACCAATTATCATTTATTTATTTTTTAAAGCAACCATTTAGTATATTAACAATCAGAACCAAATTATTCACCAATTAATTACGTACTGTTTAAACTTTAAAGTGTTGGAGATTAAGAAATCCTCTTAAAAAATACTTTTGATAAATTATATAGACCTTTGAAATCAATAAGTAGTTAATTACATTACCTATATCAGTATTATTGGTAGTTAAATGAAACATCACACCTTTTATATAGTTGTATCAATGCTTCAAAAAAATATATATAGTTGTATCAATATTTGGTATTGGAGACACTAAAAAAATGCGTTATTATTAATATAGAATAGATTGACAACTCGAAATGGTGCACAACAGATGAATGCTTCTCTTCAAAGAAAATATAATTAAGAAAACACACATATATATTTCTCATCATTAAATCATATATTTGCGTTAAGAATTAAGGGATCAACTCAACTGCTCTTCCAGGCTCCAACTTACTATAGTTAAACGAAAAATTACACTCATTAGTCATTATACATGCATCAGTATATGATATTAGAGATATTAAAAAAAAATGATATTAATATAAAATATATTGCCGACTCTATATAGTGCAAAACATATGAAGTGTTTCCCGTCGAAGAAAATGTAATTAAGGAAGCTTACATATATATTTTTCTTCAGAAATCATATAATTGCGTTAAAAATAAAGCGGGCTAACTCAACTATTTTCCAGGCTCCAATTTCTTGTTGTTGAATGAAAAATCACACAAATTATGTAGTTGTGTTGATATCTGACATTAAAGACACTAAAAATAACACGATATTAGTATAAAATAGATTGTCAACCCCAAATATTGCAAAGCATACAATGTGCTTCCCGTCAAAGAAGTAATCAAGGAAATGTCATAAGTCATTATATATGAATCGATATCTGATATTAGAGACATTAAAATACTATGTTATTAATATAAAATATATTGCCAATTCTAAATAGTGTAAAGCATATGAAGTGGTTCCCATCAAAGAAAGTATAATTAAGGAAGCACACATATATATTTTTCTTCATAAATCATGTACTTGCGTTAAAAATAAAGCGACTAACTCAACTGTTTTTCCAAGCTCCAACTTCTTGTAGTTGAACGAAAAATCACACATATTATATAGTTGTCTTGATATCTGACATTAGAGACGCTAAAATAACACAATTTAATTATAAAATAGACTGCCAACCCTAAATACTACAAAGCATGTAAAGTGCTTCCCATCAAAGAAGTAATCAAGAAAATGCACCGATATATCTTTTTTAAGAATCATAAACTTATTACGTTAGGAATCAAGCGTCCAACTCTAGTTCTCTTCCAAGCTCCAAGTCTGTATAGTTGAATGAAAAATCACGATGATCATTGGGCCGACCGACCGGAGGGCCCGAAGGGCCCGTAGGGAGGGAGTCCCTTTTATGACCACTTTTTTGTTAAATGAAGAGTAACGTAAATGTTCAATTTCATAAAAAGATTGAGAAAGAATATTCCTTGTAGATTCCCGTCACATTTTCACTAGACAAGATTATCCCTCTCTTTTAGTCCAATTACTATAACTCTTTGTGTATCTTACTTTTTAGGGGTATAATTGGAAAGCCAACTTTAATATAACATATATAAAAATCCGTGCGTTAGAATTTTACAAATTTTATCTCGTTGGAAAGGTTGTAAAAAAAATCTACGCAACGAGCACAAACAACAATATCAAATTTAAACTCCATCTTCAGATTCTTTTTCGGTCGGCCCTTCCACCGTGTCAACGGTTATACTAGTATAGTTGTATCGATATTTGATATTAGAGATACTAAAAATCGATATTAATAGAAAATAAAATTTTAACCCTAAATAGTGCAAAGAATATGAAGTGTTTCTCGTCGAAGATGATGTAATCAAGTAAATACATTGATATATATTTCTTCAAAAATCATATACTTGTGTTAAGAATCAAGCGACCAACCCAACCCAGACACCAACTCCTTATAGTTAAATGAAAAAATCACACTCAATATATAGTTGTATCAAGTATATGATATTGATGACACTAAAAGAACACACGATATAACATAAAATAGTTTTCCAATTCTAAATAGTACAAAACAGATGAAATGCTTAACGTTAAAGAAGTTTTAATCAAGGAAATGAACTAACTCCCACTAAGACTCTGTTTGATTAGTACTTTAACTGCAAGGATTGTTTACTGATTAATGATTGTATTACTTTATTAGCAAAGGGAATCTAAATTGTATTGGTTACTTAAATAATGTGGTTGTTGGATTTTTAGTGATGCATATGGCTAATTTCATTATGCATGGACATTGTTTTGGCTTGAAACAAAATAGAGAACCCTATTGGAATTGAACGATGAAAGTGCCCATTTTTTTACATCAACCGTAGGTCAAGTTAACGAAGTGCCGTTACGTACCCCATGGTCTACAAAACAAAGCAATTTCCTGCGTATAGCCGGTTCGAGAAAGAAAATGAATAATAAGTATAGGTTTCTAAAAAGACTATAATTCAATAATCTAGCAGAACCCATCCAAAATATCAAAAAAATTTATAAAGGAAATCCAAGAAAGAGTAGAATGCTCTTGGGACAATAACTTAACAATGTTTCTTGAGATTTACGTCCACCCTTATTCATATTTGTTTCAACATAGAAATGAAAATGGTGGACGATATAATTATATATTGACTACTGCATCATCGAAAATACTTGTACATATTTAGAGAATATATCTAAGATGACACAAAGAAGTGTTCATTTTACAAATATCCATACATAAATGTTCGACGAAGTTACCATGATGAGGTATTCTTGAAACACACTTCATGAGGGATTCAACGGAAACCCTCACTGTAAGAAAATTAGCACTGTAAACAAAAGGTTAATGAACCAATCCTAGGGTCTGAGTAAAAATAAAACCCTTCAATCGTTTATTCAACGATTATTTTTCTCATATAACGCATTATAATGACTACACCATCCTAAAATAAATAGGCTCGGCAATTTTATGGTGTCAAGTCTTGGATTCGAAATTGCGTCAATCGAGAAATTAATCCAACCTAGTTGGATTGTATTCCAACCAATCACATATGTCGATATTCCTCTGCAGAGGGGTTAACAACCACCATCATTTATTATTTTAGTAGCTACCATAAATGAATATTCGACAATCATATTAGCTTATCACGATCTCATATAATTTCCAGTGTATGCATACTTTGAAAAATTCAAAAAAACAAAAACAAATACTGGTACCAGCGCCACGGGCATGATAATCTCCTACTATTCAAATGAAGAGATATGAAATTTGAGAATATGAATCGTATTATGATAGACTATGTATGAGGTATCTGTAGCCTATATAAAAATGCTACTTACTTGCTATATGTGATTGAATTTGGTTTTTCAAATGGCATAAGATTATATAAAACCCATATGAGATATTTTTGCGCCTAGTAGACAACCTTTTTCAATTTGATCAAAATGGGAGAGAAACGTCTGGTAATGTATAGTCTCCCCCTGATTATGGCGGAACTATAATCATCTCATAGACGAAATCAAGTTAAGTAAAGTATTATCCGATTAATTCGAGGACATATACTCATCTTATTTCTGGGTTTTAATGACACTAGGTTGGACAGTAGATACTGACTTTAAGAGCCATAAAAAAATGTCCAAAAATATTATAGTTTATACAAATTAAAGATCAACCATGGATTTCATTGATTACAACCAAAAACATATAAAATATGTAAATAATTTTTCATATAATTGCGTGAACTCTAAGGCCAGTGAGATAAGGATTTGGATTGTGGACACTTTATTTTCCAAAATAAATTAAATTTTAAGATCAATTTAGTCACTACAAGGACTAAAGTTATATAGGCTTACAAGTCGGGTGCACCCTTTGTTCTTATGTGTCTTTCGGGTGTTCCAACAAGAATAATCTGAATTTTGGAGATTATCATGAGGAAATAATAATTGCTCAATACCCCTAAGGAATGCAACAATTCCTCATTTTATTGGTATTTGTAATAATAACGATATTTTATGGTTACATCCCTTTTAAGATCGATAGGGAAAAACAAAACTTAATTGGATAATTGATTTCTTTGAGAAAATATAGAAATCATTATCGTTATGATTTTCAGAAAAAATCCACTTTGTGGTTGTTCAATGATTTTCTTATAAGGGGTAGAATCAATAACCAAAATTGACTAAAAAATTTTAGACTGCCAATTTTTACATCTCATTATAGAAAACTGATGGATAAAAACCACCAAAATTTAATCGACAAAAATAAATATAAAATATATCGTCCCCTTTAGCCATCGCATAGGAAAAATCCACTTTGTGGTTGACATATGGTTTCTTGTAAAAATAAATAAAAAACATATGGAAAAATCACATGATCCTTGTATAGAAAACAAGGATACCAAATTTAAATATAACCAAATATGCGATAACACTAATTTTGGTGATTACAATTTCATTACAAGGAATAGAAATTATAAACCATCATCCTTTTGGATGGATTTGTATTTTCATTCTCTATGATAAAGGATTAGAGAAGAAGGACACAACATACTTAAATCAATTGCCCGTTTGTATATACGACATAAACATATACGTGTGTAGTAAAATAAAAATCAATTAAAACAAAGGAAATATTATTGATAACGGAGGGAGAACCATTAAATCCTGGTGTCTTAACAGGGGAAAGCCTCGCATGTGATTATGTCGGTGGTACCAAATCTTTCATCTTCATCATGTGTATGGGATGCGCAATTGGGGGGTATGGGAATTAATTGGGGGATATAGCTACAGGACAAAAAACGGTGTCCCAATAGCAATTCTGGGTGACCCCCTATGTAATTATTTTTTAATTCCTAATTTATCCCCCACTAATAAGGATTAGTGATTAATTATAATTAGTAAAATTTTAAGTATTTGGGGGATAAATTAGTGTGTATTTATTTTTATTTGAATTTGCGTGGGTTAGTTGAGAGTGAAGGAGGGAAACAAAAATTTTGAGTAGAAATTTTTTTTTGAAAATGGAAGATGATTGTGATGAGAGACTTGAAGCTGCAGAATATTTAGCTCAACTACAACAACAATCATATCTTCAATCTTCGGTTAATGATAACAACTCACAATTGGAGTTATATGATGAACCAACACCCTTGGATCATGATTTTCGTGATCATGAAGTGTTTTGTGAAGAACCAACCCAAGAAAGTAAACATGTTCAGCATACAAGCAACCCCAACAAATAGTTAATGCTTCAAAGAGGTCGAATATTTGATTTTTCTCAAACCGCCATTTTTTTTCTCTGAAAAACCTTGGTGCCGGCACACTCGTAGTATGAATACTACGCCGGTACCTCTATAACCGGCATAGTATGCATACGTTTTTCATGTCGGTACCAAAAATCCCTCATATTTATACAGTGTGCCGGCGTGGTATTCACACCACAAATCCATGCCGGTTTGCATTTACACTTTTTACCTACCACATAATATTCCATGGAATATCCATACCGGCATAGTTAACTCTTAATAAACTATGCCGGTACCACAAGAAAAACATTCATGAGTTTTGGATTTTCGAACTTAAATACCGGCTTCCTATTTAATTTTTCGTGAATGCCGACACTTTGTACCGGCTTGGTTTGTATATTATTGGACAAGCCTCAAGTGAGTACCGGCATAGTATGTATACATATATACGATGTCGGTTTTACAAGAAAAACATATAGGAGTGTTGATGGTGGATTTTAGACAAAGGGTAAAATCGTAAAACCCTGAATAACCTAATGTCACCGGTGACACATTTATTAGAACATTTAATGCATCTAGTCAGTAATACATTAGGGTTACAACGAACAAAACCCTAATTCCCCTCCGTGCCAATGGAAAAACATGCCAGCCACACCTAGTCCAAGCTAGCCGCGCCATGCCAAACACACTCTGCCTTGGACCTAGCTATGCTAACCACACCAAACGCGCCAAAGCATACCAACCATGCTAGACGCATCCCTGTGCCAACGGAAAATCATGCCAGCCACACCAAACGCGCCAAAGCATGCCGACCATGCTAGCCGCACCTATGTTCCAATGGAAAATCATGCCAGCCACACCTAGACCAAGCTAGCCGTACCATGCCAAACACACTCTTCCTTGGCCCTAGCTATGCTATCCACTTTCCTTTCCAAACCGCTATGCCATTGGCGCATACCAAGGTAGCGCCAGCGTCCTAGGCTTGCAAACCGCATCCTAGGCCAATGTGGTCGTGCGTGCCATTGGAACATGCCAACACGCACGCTAGCCATTTTTCCAAAGCCGATACCGCGCCCTAGGACAATGTGTCCGTGCGTGCCATTGGCACATGCCAACACATATGCTAGCCATTTTTTAAAGCCGCTACCACGCCCTAGGCCAACATGTCCGTGCGTGCCATCGGCACATGCCAACACGCACGCTAGCCATTTTCCAAAACCGCCACCGCGCCCTGGGTCAATATGGCCGTTCCTGCTATTGGCACATGCCAACACGCACTGCTAGCCACTTTCAAAGGAATTCCACATATGCCATTGGCGCATGCCACACGCTCCCCTAACAGCTTTGGCATCTCCATTTACACTCAAAGTGTAACTTGCGGTCAAGGCATTCCACACATTCCACTGGAACATGCCACACGCTCCCCTAGCATCTTTGGAATTGCAAATTACACTCAAAGTATAACTTGCGGTGAAGGCCACTGGCACATGCCACACGCTCCCCTAGCAGCTTCGGCATTGCCACTTGCACTCAACGTGCAACCTACCACAAAGGCATTCTGCACATGCCACACGCGCCACTAGCAATGCCACTTTCACTCGATACATCAACACAAAACAGGGGATACTTTCTTGGGGTTTTGGTTTGGCGGTCACAGCGTGCAGCGTACACTACGCTCGCAATAATAACGAAGTGAAAAGGAATAAAAGCGGTCAATTAAATAAGGTCGTAATGGTGAAAAACATTTTCACCATAAACACCTGCGGTTACCACCTCCTCTATTTAATCCGCGAATTTACTCTATTCCTTAATGAGGCCAGGGTACGTTCAATATCACTTGTATAAATAGGTCTCACCTATTTCTGCCAAACAACAAGTCTTGGTCAGGAAAATATACAACACTATCAGAAAACAACTTTGCTATCTCTCCCAAAAGATTCATCACTAGCAAGCTTCCTAAGTTTCTACTTTTCTGATACAAGTCGAGATACTAACTTTCCAGAACTCTCTGGTCTCAACACCCTTCTTCGCTATCGTCCCCAAATCAACCATTCTCCTCCACTTTGTGACCGAAGCAAGTATGGAACGACCATTTCTTGGTTTAGGCTGGACTTGTACAGATTGATCTCTCGAACCTAAAAGTGCTCAACGTGCAACACATTTTTTTAGGGTTTGAACCAATTTCTCACTCACCTATCGAATTAACCGAAATCGGCAGAAACGATTTTTACCCATAAACAATTGGAAACCACAACGGGAGGATTGATCTATCGGCTATAATGTCAATTTTAGACTGTCGATCTTGTTCTTCGACCCGATGTCAAGATGGTAGGGGATGGCGACTCAATACAACTCAACTACCAGCCAACCCGGTTACCAGTCACGAAGACTACATGAGAAAACTGGGGACTCGCTAAAAATGCTACCAACAACTGGGGACTTACTAAAAATGCTACACGCAAGGCCGACCTTCACATGAAAGGACCTTTCTTGCAGCAAAAGATTGATAAAGTTGAGTAAGTCTAAGTCAGACAAGATATACAATCTGTTTTTGGGTTCTTAATAAAAATGTCATACTATTCCGTCTTGTGCCGATTGCTAGCACACACTTTCATACAAGCAATATTCCTTTCAAAAAGCACAATCAGAGTTATATTATAAAAACCATTCATCCTAAAAATAATCTAATATCCTCAAAAGCTACCAGTTGTCTATCAAAACCGGTCGAACTTTAAACCAGACATCCATCTTTCAAAAAAAAAAAACCTAAATGAAAGTTTAGAAGAACAGAGAAACATTCAAGGGAAATCATCTAATAGAGGTCTGCTCTTATTGGAGAAATTAACCTTTGCATCTTCAAGAGACGCTCTCTTCATAGTCAACATCTTGGAAAGTTGTTCGAGTTCTGCCTCTTGTCGTGCAATCTCCTCTGCATAAAGGCTTTCGACTGCTGCATCCTTCAACTTCTGGATGTCAGCAAGGCCTTCGAAAAACCATGAAGCATTGAACTCCTTTTCTACACACACGTCGCGATGGTGCTCCCAGTCAGCAATGACATCTCCAGAAACGGTGTGGCCAGTCACCTCGCGCATGCCCTCGATGGAAGATAAAGCCTCTTCCACACGCCTAACCAGTGTAAACCGACTAGTGACCTTATTGGATGTGGCCATATTTCCTTACTTCTCCCAGATTCTGGTGTACAACGCCTCATACTTAGCCAACATGCTGAAACCGCCAACCAGCACATGACCTGGGTAAGGAGCCAAGTATGGGGGATCGAAAATGGCGCCTGCAACTGGACCCGCGACTTGCAAATGGTCTTTATCCATGTCCACGGCAGCAACCATCAGGGAATCATCCACCGTTCGAACCACATCTGTGCCAAGCAATTGTCCAACTTCCATCTCCAAGTCACCGGCAGCGGTCGCTGTCACCAAAGGCAAGCTTACGTATGGCTCCGCCCCAGAATCGTCTTCCGAACCGTATTTCTCATGCAAACTTGAGTTAGACATTTTTCAAAAAAAAAAGCAGAGGAAGAAAGAAAAGAAGCGTGAAACTCACCGAAACACTTCCCGAAAAAGAACCAGTGTTGTTGTCAGAATAATCACTCTCACTTGTCGAACTTTCTTCTTTCTCTAGATCATCACCGTTATGAGAAGGCTCAGTACTGTCGGAATTCTTTGAAGGAATTGCCGTCTCCTGGCAACGTGCAAGAGCAGCGAAAGCGTTAACACTACCGAAGCCCTTAGAAACAAGACACATGTTTTCAGCGGAAATTCACGTGTTTCGAGACAAACCAATAAGGAGACGACACATACCTGGTTATTGGAAGAACTGAAAGACATGAGAGCTGCAGGAGGATCTTTTGAAACTGCCCGGAACCCGCCATCACGATTCTTCGTTATCTGTTCCTTCGCCTGGGGACTTTCCGAGTTTCCAGGAAACTTTCACTTGAGGTCCCTCAACATCGGATACTTCTTCAAAACTGCTGGGGAGGGTTTACAACGAACATTCTCCACCACGTTATTTACAAAATATTGGATCATAATGAACTCATCGCACCGGAACTCACTATAGCCAAAAGTCGTCGAAGTTACTCTTCCCATTTGAAAGAAGGGAAGGTGGATACCCGGCTCAAGGGAACTGGCATTGAGGGAGGCACGCAATGAATCCTTAGGAACCACCAGTTGGTAAGAAAGAGGCACCCCTTGATCAAAACCCATGTGACGAGCGACACAGTCAATATTGTAAGAAGCTATTCGGAAATACCCCATAAAGAAAGACGGCATATAACTAGGCAGATAACTTTGAATAAACAAGTTTTCACCAACACTCAAACTGCCGTCAGAAGACAAAGTCATTTTTGGAGTAGATGCAAAAGTGTCAATTTGAGTCACAGACCTATGGACCGGCTCCCATGTGCGAAAACGGATTTCATGCGACTTATCGAGAAGACTAACCAAGCTCACATCAACTCTTGGACTCCTGTTCACCCATCGAAGAATTCGGAAGCCACCCCAACTCGCGGGAATCGAAGGCAAAGGTTTCAGAGCTTACTTCTAGAAGTGCTCCCATAACCAGGCTTGTACAAAAACAACGTGCACATATGAATATACTTTCATGAAAACATTTGAAACCCGCATTTTCGCGACTAGGTGGTCTAGATGCACATAAAGGGAACCAAGGAATATCTTTCCAATGGGAAGAACTTCACCTTTTGACAGCTTCACAGCAATTACTAGCAACTCTGATCTTATTTCCTTCTTGCCTGAACCGTCATCAAAAATGTCTCTAGACAACCAGAGAGCCAAAAATGCTGCAACGTGAAGATCACTGCTTTTATGTTTAGGCTCCATGTCGTCCGGGAACCATTGAGCTATCCACCAGCTGTAAAAGCACTTTTCATTATATTTTCGAACAGATTCCTTCACCTTCGCAGCGGAGTCTTTTCGAGCGAAATATCCCAACTTAGCGGCAAGGTCATTCCGCATCTTCTCCTCATCTTCAGACAATTAGATGTTAAGATTCCCGGTTACCGGAAGATTCAGTAAGAGAGCCACACTCTCCAAGGAGAAAGTTATTTCACCCCATCTACATATGATCGTATGGGTGTCCGAACACCATCTGTAGATGAAAGCAACCAAGCCCGGGATATGCTTCCTAATATGGAGACTTACTGAAGCTTTGACAGCATCAATGATCTGCGCCCGAGTCAAGTTGGTATTTATGTTCTCCTTACTCACCATGAACTCAACCCATCTATCAAAAGAACGCAATGGGCTTTGACACATCCTGAAATCAATGTTGGAAGAAGAATATACCCCTTTATGAAGACAAAACTGTATGGTGTTCTCTGGGCGAACCAAACGTGCTTTCTTTTCATCTTCACTACCGGTTAACAAAATTGGAACGAAACCTGGATGATTCTTCCTAGCATGGGTGAGGGGTTTGGAAAAGAATTCATCATCCGTGTTTGGTTTGGAATTATCAACATCCTTCGATGAAGCGGAATTTTGTTCAGGTAACATTTTGTCGGATTTCTTCATAACAATTTGGTAACAAGATATCTGCGCAAAATAAACGGAGAAAGACGAAATTATCTCCCTGACACATAACCGCGCCCAACAAAAAAAAAAGTGTTCTCTACGGGTTCAAAACTGCACGCGCAGTATTTTCTTCAGGTCCGAAATTCGTATATGCAATATTTCCTATGGGTTCGAAATTATATAATTCATATATGCAGTATTTTCTACGGGTTCGAATGCATCTGCAGTATCCTTCTTAGGATTCAAAATTATATACGTAGTATTTTCTACGGGTTCGAATGCATCTGCAGTATCCTTCTTCGGGTTCAAAATTATATACGCAGTATTTTCTACGGGTTCGAATGCATCTGCAGTATCTTTCCTCGGATTCAAAATTATATATGTAGTATTTTCTACGGGTTCGAATGCATCTGCAGTATCCTTCTTCGGGTTCAAAGTTATATACATAGTATTTTCTACGGGTTCGAATGCATCTGAAGTATCCTTCGTCGGGTTCAAAATTATATATGCAGCATTTTTCTACGGGTTCAAATCATATATGAAGTATTTTTCGTTGGGTACATATATACAATATTTTCTACAAGAAGCACGCCAAGAAATCATATGTGCAATATCATTGCAGGGATTGTAAAATAAAAACGCCTGCTGTTAGGGTTTGCACCTACATGAAAAGGGAAACAAGAGAAGTATTGGAGAACATACCTGGAAGACGGTTTTTTCTTTGTGACTCTGCCGCTAGTGTGAAAGGATGAAAAAAACAAAGCACAAAATAAAAGAGGAGATCTTCATATATATAGGCGGGCGTGAGGTTTCCGCAATGGGGAAGGATTTCCCTTTCTCAAAGCCGCGTGTGTAAAATACGGGCCCAAAAGGGCGACCAACTTCCAATGCCGCTCAAACTTGCGCCGGTCCCACCAAACATGTTTCCCAAACTGGCGCTCAACGACCAACTTCCAATGCCGCTTAACCTTGTACCAGGTCCCACCAAGCATGCTTCCCAAACTTGCGCTCAACTCCAAACCTCCCAGCTTCCCCACCTTGTACCAGTCCCACCAAGCTCGCGCCGAGCTTTAAAGTCTCCCAGTTGAACCGGTCCCACCAATTTCACCAACTTCCCAATGACCGCCCAAGTCGCGTCAGCTAGGATGCTCAGCTTCCCCACCTTACGCTGGTCCCACCAGCTAGCACGCTCAATTTCCCAGCTCGCGCCAACTTCTCAATGCCGCTCAGCTTCCTGTCTCTCAATGATGCTGACCTCCCAATAGTGCCAGCCTCCCGATTCTTGCAAAATTGCCAGAGTCAAGGATTCTGAATCCTATATATAAAAAGGTCAGAGAAGCCTCCTTAATTATCTTTGTGATTTACTAGTTTGTCACCATCTTATGCTTACCTCGCAACAAATCTCATGCGACGAGCTAAGTAGGGGACTTAATGGTGATGGTGGTTTTTCGACAAAGGGTAAAATTGTAAAACCCCGAATAACCTAATGTCACCGATGGCACATTTATTAGAACATTTAATGCATGTAGTCAGTAATTAATATGGGATATTTTTTCAAATTTGGGTTACAACGAACAAAACCCTAATTCTCATCCGTGCCAATGGAAAATCATGCCAGCCACACCTAGCCCAAGCTAGTCGCGCCATGCCAAACGCACTCTGCCTTGGCCCTATCTATGCTAACCACACCAAACGCGCCAAAGCATGCCAACCATGCTAGCCGCATCCCTGTGCCAATGACAAATCATGCCAGCCACACCAAACGCGCCAAAGCATGCCGACCATGCTAGACGCACCTCTGTGCCAATAGAAAATCATGCCAACCACACCTAGCCCAAGCTAGCCGCGCCATGCCAAATGCACTCTTGCTTGGCCCTAGCTATGCTAGCCACTTTCCTTTCCAAGCCGCTATGCCATTGGTGCATACCAAGGTAGCGCCCGCGTCCTAGGCTTGCAAACCGTGCCCTAGGTCAATATGGATGTGTGTGCCATTGAGACATGCCAACACGCACGCTAGCCATTTTTCCAAAGCCCCTACCGCACCCTAGGACAATGTGGCCGTGCATGCCATTGGGATATGCCAACACGCACGCTAGACATTTTTCAAATCCGCTACCGCTCCCTAGGCCAACATGGCCGCGCGTGCCATCGGTACATGCCAACATGCACACTAGCCATTTTCCAAAACCGCCACCGCGCACTAGGTCAATATGGCCGTGCCTGCTATTGGCACATGCCAACACGCACTGCTAGACACTTTCAAAGGCATTCCACACATGCCATTGGCACATACCACACGATCCCCTAGCAGCTTTTGCATTGCCATTTACACTCAAAGTGTAACTTGCGGTCAAGGAATTCCACACATGCCGCTGGCACATGCCACACGCTCCCCTAACAGCTTTGGCATTGCCATTTACACTTAAAGTGTAACTTGCGGTCAAGGCATTCCAAACATGCCACTGGCACATGCCACTGGCACATGCCACATGATCCCCTAGCAGCTTTGAAATTGCCACTTTCACTCAACATGCAACCTACCACAAATGAATTCCGCACATGCCACACGCGCCACTAGCAGCTCCACTTGCACTCAAGGTGCAACCAACACTCGAGACATCAACACAAAACTGGGGGATACTTTCTTGGGGTTTTGGTTTGGAGGTCACAGCGTGCAGCATACACTACGTTCACAATAAGAACGGCATGAAAAGGAATAAAAGTGGTCAATTAAATAAGGAAGTAATGGTGAAAAACGTTTTCACCATAAACACCTGCGGTTACCACCTTCTCTATTTAATCCGCGACTTTACTCTATTCCTTAATGAGGCCAGGGTACGTTCAATCTCACTTGTATAAATAGGTCTCACCTATTTCTGCCAAACAACAAGTCTTCACTACAAGAATAATGGCTTTTGACAACGGACATTCGACAATGTTTGGCGGGACGTTGTAGAAAAGAGAGTTTTCAACAACACTTCTTTCTAATAAACATTGTTGAATGATATGTGTTGTCCATTTATCTATCAGAGGTTACATACACGTGAGAAAGGCACTAACTTAAAATCACGTCCTTAGATCTAGTTTACTTTTTTTAGAGATTCTAACTCACATTAACCTTTTAACCTATCTCTCTCGAGAGAAACCAGTGCTCCTATTCTCTCCGCCTCTCACTCTCTTCTTCATCTTCTCCCTTTTTAACTTCAATTGAGTCCCTGAGTTGGTTTCGATTACAAACCCACATCTTCTTATAGATCTTAATTTCAACACATACACTCTTCCATCTCTATACTAACTCCAAGAAAAACCATATATAAATTGATTTTCCATTTGGATATTGGAAATAGGGTTTTCGAATTGATTTTAGTTCGATGTAATTGAATCTGTTTTTCACTGAGAAGAAGCTTTTAGTACTTATTTATTCGCTCGTTTTTGTATTTCTGGTGATATTGAGGTAAAAAAAAAAATCTGAGTTTCGATAGATCGGGTTTGATTTTCATCTGAAACTCGGATTTCAATTTCAATTAAAACCCTAATTTTCTTTAAGCTTCAGTTTCGGTTGTAAACACTAACTTTTTTTTTTCTTTTTTTTTTTTAATTTCAATCTCAGACACCTTCAATTTCAGATAGGATTTCTGTTTCAGATAGTTGGTTGTTTGTTATTTTAATTTTAATCAACTCTCAATTTAAATTTGAATCTTCTCTCAACTCTTTCGCAATTTTTTGATTTTGAATCTGTGTGTTTCTTAGTTTAATAATTGTTTGTTTGTGATTTTGTTGCAGGTGAGGTTTCCGGATTTTTAGCTCTTGGTGAAAATGTTACAGGACAAAATCCTATGGTAGCTAAAAAGGACAAGAAGAAGAAGAAGTCTAGAGGTACATCTCACAAGAGGATGCAATACAACAGAAATTTCCTTACTGCTGGTAACATTTCTTCCCATATCTTAATTATTCAATCATTTTTGTTTGATAAAATGGCTTATCAAATGCCTGACTTATATTTCTTAACCTAATCGAAAGTGTTCAGTTTTCTTGGAGAGGGAACTGAAGGAGCTAGAGAAAGCACTGGTGATGATGGTAACTAGCTCGCTGCTAGTGGTGGAGTTTACATGGACTGAACTAGTGGTGGTGAATTAGTGTTTGGAGAGGGAGATGGTGCTGAACTCTTCGGCATGCTAATGATCTAATATCAAACTTGAGAATTTTAATGGTTTGTTTATTCAACTGCTTATCATATGACTTGAATTTTTATTTTACTTATACTCATTTGCTGAAAATTCAGAAGAAAAAAGAAAATTAGTTGTCATCTTTACACTTCTTTTGTCGATATCAATTGAGCTTGTTTATATAATTATAGCCCTGTGAATGGTCTAAGTGAATGGTATATTGCTGAATAGGTTGATATGTCAACTATTGGTGAATAAGATGCAATTTGGCGATGTCCGGCATCTCATGGAACTGGTTTTGTTTCTTACTGCTCATCAAGAATTCTGTGTTATTGTTTTCCAGTGCTTTCCTATAAATATTGATCTATGTGGGCACAAATAACCAGAAGTTGCAGGATAATTATTTCTATGTTGATCTCAAGCAAAATAGGACAAATGGATAGGTTAGATAGTTGATTAGAGCCTTGTTTCAACTACAATCTTGTTAAGAGTTATAGAGTGTATTCTCCTTTGTTAATTTAATTCTTACCCATGTCATTCTCTTATTATAGTTCAGCGAAAGAAATTTTGACGGGGATGTGCACTATGCTCGAACCAAGAGAGTTCAGGTTAGTACATACGCGTTTGACATTTCAGCCTCATATAATAAACAAATACAATAAAAATTCAAAGAGATAATCGCTGCCTCACCAGATGATATAATTATTTTCTGTTCTAGGTAGAGTTTACCCGAAAGATGGGAAAAACTATACGGTAAGGAAGGAATTGAATTCTATTCGATGCATCTGGGTTGGGCTATGACAAGTGTTGTCAAAGGCTTACTTGAGATTTGTAAAAGGAAAGGATAAATTCTCTTGATATCTTGCTTACTTTGTTCTGTTTCTTCTGTGATAACTAGCTAAACTCTATTTGGTGTTGCAGCATGTCATGGATGCTTCGAAAAAGTGACGAGGGTGCAGACACAGTAGCCTGGTTAACATTGCAGCATGTCATGTTATTGCCCTGGTTAGTTTTTGGTGTTGAGAACTAAATGCATTTCTATTGTCTAAATTGCACTTGTGTTATTGTTGGATATTGAGTGGTGGTTGTTGGTGGGGATGACCGAGTGGTGTTGCTGGTGGGTACGTTGTTACTGATGTTTTTTTGTTTCTTTAATGTTTTTCCCTGGTTAATTAGTTTTTGTGAGAATTAAATGCATTGCTTTTAACTATATTGCACTTATACTAGCTTTAGTTAATTGTCTCAATTTTCTTGGTAGCTTAATCCATTTGAATCTGTCTAAAATTTTTTGGGTATATATTTGGTATTTGATATCTTTTGTGTACTAACAGCATTGCTGTTTTCATGTCTTCTAGCATATATGGCAGGGCGCCAGGGCCGTAGCTCGTGTGCTTCAGCTCAAATTTTCAATACCTAATTCAAGTTTTGTGGGCTAGATATACCATGAACTACAGTGCCAACCACTTGGTTTCCAGTGGTGGCTGTGACGATATACTCGGAGAATTAAAGATTAGTTGTGGAAGAGGTTCATGCTGCAGTGTTTCTAGGGATCGTGCCAGTGGAAGGGGTGGTAGAGGATGTGTGGTTGTGGTTATGTATCGCACTTTTTTAATAATTTTCCAAGTCAAGGAACTAGCTGAATTATCTCTCTCACTCGTTGTCAAGACTGTTTTGCCTTCTTCCGGAACCATAGGTAATGTACCCTTCTCGTGTTGTGTGTTCTGTAATATGGGTTGTTTCTTGTGTATCATTTATTCACTCACTCTCAAAACTCAACCTAATTATTTTCATTTGTTAGACCTATTCGAGGAATTCGATACCATTTTTTCGATTATTATCCATGTTAGTTTAGTAGTACTTGTGCCAAGTAAATTTTGATGCTTCAATGTGATGTTTGCAATTTGGACACATGTGAAGGTGCAAAAAAAAAAAAGGAAAACGAATTTTCAGAATGCCTTTTACTATGTTGACCTTTGATTTTATCACCTTGAACTGTTAACAATTTAAGGACAGGGGTGGGATACTCCATCCACTGAATCTTTAATCATAAGTTTTAGTAACTGGTATTTAAGCATCATTTTTGTTGTTGTTGATGTTTTTACATGGAAAATGCAGACATTAGATTCAAGGAACATGGAGATATTTCTGACCGGGGGATATAAAAATGGTAGCTGGTACTAAAAAGAGAATGAATCCTCTCAAATCAGGACACACACTAGTGGACCTACAGGGTTCATTTCTGACATCAAGTACCTAAAAGAGTGAGCAACTACAGGTGAATATAAACCCGGAAACTGAAACCATATCTTAAACTTCTTCAACCATGCATGTAAACTGAACAAAATCTTGTGTCATTCCAAATTGGAAGGCTTGTTAAAGGTTTATTATTTTTTCTTATTGTAAATCTGTACTGTAAAATGTTTGCTTCCTAAGTCCTTAAGCAAACCTCTTTTGGCATGCGTTCATAATTTTTTGCAGCACGGTGTATGGCAGAAGAAGATCAACTTGTATTTAGGCTCAATTACAACTCTGGCAAGGTACCAGCAACCGTCACGTCAGCTGTTGGTCTGAAC
Organism: Papaver bracteatum; assembly: GCA_023529315.1. Lineage (NCBI taxonomy): Eukaryota > Viridiplantae > Streptophyta > Magnoliopsida > Ranunculales > Papaveraceae > Papaver > Papaver bracteatum. The sequence continues at coordinate 784,152 of JAJJWX010000965.1, forward strand.
CAGTTCCCTACAGTTGATGATACAACAACTGAGGTCTCTCCTAGCTTCGCTTTTGGTGCACAGGATGGTTACCACTTTGCATGACCCTTTCTTTGTATTTTATTTTTAGGTATGATAAGGGACATACTCTAATTGCCACATATTTCACCATCTTAATGCTTTGAAGACCACTAATGAGAACACAATACAGTAGTAGGTTCGTATGCAATTGATCCCTTGACATATGTGAAGTATAGGCTCAACAACCAAGGAAAGCTTGCTGCTCTCATGCAACACAAGATCAAACTCAAGTCCATCTTGAAACTCTGGTGAGTTCGACACCAAGGCCTTGGATAAGGCTCCAGGTTCGAATTGTCCCTTGCTCTCAATCATTGAGTGATCGTCTTCTAAATATTCATTGTCCGGAAATGATGTTACGCTGCTGGGATTGTTTGATCTTGTCTTTTGTTTGTGATCTATTATGAACATTGATTGAATGTAAAGAAGTTCATTATATTTATACATAAAAATTTCATATTTGATATATTGATGTTTTTTCTAATTTTTTTTTTAAATCTAAAAATATTTCGACAACGTTTCGTCAATGTTGTTGAGACAACATATCACAATAGAACAAATCTGTTGTCATTGGGTCATGTATGACAACGTTTCCTGCAATGGAGAATAACCATTATCAAAGTGACAAAACTTTTAACAACCCCCCCATACAACAACGTCTGGAAAAACGTTGTCATACCATTTCGACAACGGCTTTTCCGTGTTTTCAAAGGCCGTATTTCTTATAGTGCTTGGTCAGGCAAATATACAACACTATCAGAAAACAACTTTGCTAGCTCTCCCAAAAGATTTATCACTAGCAAGCTTCCTAAGTTTCTACTTTTCTGATACAAGTCGAGATACTACCTTTCCAGAAATCTCTGGTCTCAAAACCCTTCTTCGCTATCCTCCCCAAATTAACCCTTCTCCTCCACTTTGTGACCGAAGCAAGTATGGAACGGCCATTTCTTTGTTTAGGCCGGACTTGTACATATTGATATCTCGAACCTAATAGTGCTCAACATGCAGCATATTTTTTTATGGATTGAACCAGTTTCTCACTCACCTACCGAATTTACCGAAATCGGCAGAAACGATTTTTACCTATAAACAAGGAGTTAGTGATATTTTGAACTTCAGTACCGACGTTGAATTTAGATTATCGTGCACTCCGGCACTGAATACCGGAGCGGATTTTTAATTTTCGACAATTCCGGTATTAGCAACCCCGGCATTGAAGTTGAATAACATATAATGCCGGAACATTATTATGTGGAACTAATTCAATTTTCTTTTAATTAATGCCTTAGATTGTGACATACATCGATCCAAATTCCAAACCTCTCTTTCGGGATACATCCGAATACTATAAAATGCCTCTGGTATGTTATCAAACAATACTTTCACATAGTTTTTTCAATTTTATGTTGGTATTGGTTGTAATTAACCTTATAATCTCCCATTGTTATCCTTATGTAGGGAATAAAATCTCGAGAGGAAGCAATATCTTGGGCAAAAGAGACATCTTTTAAGAATATGTGTGTCTTAGTTAGGAATAGCCAGCATTCAGATGTTCGTTTTGAGATGGTTTGTGAGAGACACAGAAAATACAAGGAGAAGAATAGACATAAGATAAAGGGTTATGTATATGAAAAGAAAACTGATAGGGTATACAAGACTCATACGAGGAAGGATGAATGCCCCTTTAAGCTTGTATTCTATCTAAGAGACAAAGGAAAACAAGAAGGTGTGGTTTGGCCGTCATAACCACCGGGATCCGAAAGATTTTGTTGGTCACTCCCTAGTTGCGAAGCTAAAACCTCATCAATTCGAGGATGTAAAGATAATGACCAAAGCATGTATCAAACCAAGAGTGATTCTCATAGGCTTCAAGGAAAAGGATGAGACGAACGTTTCTTCAGTAAGTATAATTTATAGCGCACAAGCAACCATTAGAAGGTTGGAATGGGAAGGGAGGACCATTATGCAAGTATTTGAGAAGAGAGTTTGGGATCACAACTACACGCGTATCATTAAAAGAGGTCCGGACGAGAAGCCCCTTCAAATATCAATTGCGCATCCTTTGCTTTCACAATTAGCTCATACGTGTTGTGATGTTCTTATGATGGATTGCACCTACAAGACAAACAAATACAACATGCCGCTGTTCAACATCGTGGGGCAAACATCGGACAAGGTAACATTCACATTGGCTTGGTGTTTAATGGAAAACGAGAGGGATTACAATTATCATTGGGAATTGCGATAATTGAAATTATTGTTCCCATAAAATAGATTACCGAAGGTCATCATAACCGATCAATTTGACGCACTAATGAATGACATATCCGACGTATATCCGGATGCACAAAATTTCCTATGTACATATCATATTTGTGAAAATGTGATAAAACATTGTCATGCTTTGTTTGAACCCTCTAAGGAGGATATTAAGAAGAGAATGGTTGCTCAACTGGAGGAAGATGTTCGCAAAGAGAAACTATCATCCGAAGAAGAAGAAAATGAACGAGGAAAGATTAAAGAGCGAGTCGACAAAGAACATGGTGAAAATCATAAATGGTGGTTGGAATTTCTAAAGGATTGGGAGAAGGTTTATTGGTATCTTACTGAGGACATGTATGAAAAAAGATTGAACATGTTTATTGCCAAATATAACGAAGTGTATCCAAGTGTCGGGATAATTGGTTGGATAAGTTCAAGGAAAAATTTGTGCGTGCGTGGACAAATCGTTATAGACATTATGTGAATAAAGAAACTAGTATAGCGGAGTCCTCTCATAAGAGATTTAAAGATCTCATCCAGTCCGGCCAAGAAAACGTGGTTACGGTCACCGAGGCAATGGAGAAACACTTTAAGGCTGATATTGATAGGATCAAGAAGGATTTTGAGAAAAGCTCAATGGAAAGGATGACTCAATTTCTTCAATATACTAAGTTTCTCCAAGGAATAGAGTTCAACGTCTCCCATTGGGCAATAAAACATATGATGATACAAATGCAATATGAGAAAAATTACGGAAAACCGGGTGATGTGTGTATTGGTCCCGACATGTCTTCATTGGGGATTCCGTGTCATCATATGCTTGTGAAGAAGTGATACATCTTGATGTTATTGATCCGTTTTGGAAGCAACTAACTTTCGACCTTCCCCCTGCGGAAGCTCCCGGACAATCACCATGGGATACAAAGGAGGCCAAGGAATTCTATGAAGCTTACTCACGTGGAAACTTGGCTAGCCGACAAGTATTGTTGAGACAACAAAGGATAATTACACGCCCATGGATAGTACCAAGTAAAGATCCAACAAAGGGAGATCCGCCCGGTAGACCACAAACTAAAATTGCAAGGAGAAAACAAAGGAAAGAATTGAAAAAAATGACTAGACGTGAAATAGAACTCGCGGAAACTACGAGACGAGATCTATCCGCAAGTGATATTTCAGAAGCAAGATTCGCGGAAGCGCCTGTTCCAAACAAAAGGGGTAGGCCAAAGAAGGAACCAATAACAAGTCAACAACAAACGACGGGTTCCGAAGCCACGCCCATAGTCGATGTATCAAGGGTTCCTAAGAAAAGGGGAAGGACGCCGAAGGTACCAACATTAAGCTACCAAGGACAACAAAGTGAGCATTCCGAAGCCACACCCATAGTCGATGTATCGGAGGTTCCTAGGAAAAGGGGAAGGCCACCGAAGGTACCAACATTAAGATACCAAGGACAATAAGGTGAGCATTCCGAAGCCACACCTGTAGTCAATGTATCAGAGGTTCCTAGGAAAAGGAAAAGTCCGCCGAAGGTACCAACATTAAGCTACCAAGGACAACAAGGTGAGAATTCCGAAGCTACACCCATAGTGGATGTATTGGAGGTTCCTAGGAAAAGTGGAGGGTCGCCGAAGGTACCAACATTAAGCTACCAAGGACAACAAGGTGAGTATTCCGAAGCCACACCCATAGTCGATGTATCAAAGGTTCCTAGGAAAAGTGGAAGGCCGCCGAAGGTACCAACATTAATCTACCAAGGACAACAAGGTGAGCATTCCGAAGATACACCCATAGTTGATGTATCAGAGGTTCCTAGGAAAAAGGGAAGGGGTAGGCCAAGGAAGTATAATCTCCCATCAAATACTGAAGACATTGATAATATAAAGATTTAAGAGGATGATTTGGATATAATTAAGATAACCAATAGTAATACGAAGATGATTAAGGAGTCCTCGACGGGTAGGACTGTTAGACATTACCATACCAAGGTAGCGTCATACATAAACCAACTTCCTGAGGTTATTCGCGAGTTTATTGTGTACACGGATGATGTCGATGGATATGGAAATTGTGTCTATCATGCCTTGACCGAACAATTAGGCATCTTTTAGACGGCGGTTAGTAAAGGAATAAAACCATGGTCATATGCTAGAATGAGGATGGCCGATCAACTTGTGAAAAAGAGGAACTTTTATGAGCAATTGGCTAGCCACGACGAGGGTTTTGATGATATGTGTGCTCAAGTGTTAGGACCCGAGCAAGAGATGGCATTTCTTCCTTTTCAATATTGGATGAGAATGCCGCTTTGTGGGCATCTAGTAGTGGATACATTTAACTGTGTTGTTCATTTTTTTAGCCCCACCGTAGTCGCAACATTTACCCCAAAGTGGAAAAAATGCGAAGGATCCCTTAAAAAGAGAAGAGTTGTTTTGGCGTTCGTGAACGGTAATCATTTCATTATTCTAAAAGTCAAGGATAATTGTCCATTGCCCCCTGTTTGTGGGATGGTTAAAAACAAGGATATATATCCCAATATCTGGAAGGGATGGATGGAATTGTATGAGGAGAATCACCAATTATGGGATGCGTTGGCCTTATCGAAGAAACCTCTTGAAGATGAGGAGATTCAAGTTAATACGTGTGTAGGCTATGATGAGTAATTTGTATATCTGGTGTTCATTAATACACAACCTTTTGTTTTTTGGGAAGTTTGAATTGTAACATTAAACCATATTCCATGTATATGCCTGCATGATTTAATTCAAACTTTACAATGCCGGGACTAATGCCGGTATATATATACTTTTTTTTTTGCCCGAAAATCACCATAAGTACATAGAGATAATTGTGTAATTTCTGGAATTGAAAATAACTTACTTAAAATGTCGGTATTATACACAGATCAATTATTCACAAGGAAAAGTTAGATTACCGGCATTGAAAGCAAAACATAATCTATGCAAGCTTTCTTTCTTTTTTCTAGAAGGAAAACATATTTCCGGCATCGTTTTCATGATTTCGACCATGCCTGTTTTAGAAGAAAAAAATTAAAGTTTCAGATAGATCAACCAATATATTATGTTTTAAGCCAAACACAAATGAAATCAACATCTCCAAAGTTTAGCAAGACACATAAAATAACGTAACCAAAGACTAGATTGTTTACCAAACCAAATGTTAAGTTAAGATGTTCCACACCGAAAACAAATGAAAGAAAGATGTTGAAATTTTAACAACACACACAAACAAACATAAACTAACTCCAGATTTTTCAAACCAAAATAATATTATAAAAGAAACACACGATCACTCGGTTCTTGGCCACTTGTGTACCCTCTTCTTCCTTTTGCCCCAGGATCTTCAATTTTGTATATCTTTTGGGCGACGTTCTCCATTTCTTTCTGGGTCATCACCTCTCCTTTCTTGGTATTCTTCTTAAAGAACTTTGACAAATTTCCAATCCGCTGACGTTGTTAAGAAATTTTTAAACATGTATTTAGTATGTACAATTGTACAAGTTCATAGATATAGATTAAAAGAATAGTAATAAACAAGACGTACGTACCAACCAGGTAATCCATCATGTAGCTAGTATCAACTTCATAACCCTTTTCCACAATCTCCCACTTACTAATATCTACCAAACGACGTGCTCCTTATCCCTCCAGTATATTGGTTTCGAATCTAGATGATACACTACATGCAACTTGTTTGGAGTTGAATTGCACCGAGAAATGTGAAGAAGATAATTATCATCAGAGGCCGACTCACAATGTGATAATTGCTTATATCCATGTTGGCGCATCACACGGCATGGATCATCCATAATATATCCTTTTGGGTGGAACAAGGGCGCCCATTGTAAAATGCAACGTTACCAAACTTCACAAGTTGATGGTTTTCTCTATCCTCCTTATATGGGTCAAATGCAATGTCTTCTGGACTCATTTCATAGAGATCCAATCTCATCTCTATCAGTTGACCTTTGTTAACGGGCTTTGGAACGCTGTTAAACTCGAACTTCCTAGCTCTAGGAGTATCGGGTTCGTGAAGGTCATTGGTCTTCAAGAAAGGGAACTTCTTTAACAAGGTTGGGAAGTGTTCATAACACCACACCAATTCCAATGTGAAGAAGTAAATTTTTATTCTAAGTTCATGATGAATATACATGTGAACAATATAAATAAGAAAATAAGTTAAGAAAACAAATTTACCTGTAGTAGAGTGAAGTTCCCGACAAATTGATTAGTTTTATCCAGAGAGGCTCTTCTCATCTCCGCCATCAAATGGGACATTACCGCGGTTCCCCAAGAATAGATATAAACATCTTCCAACAGATCCAAGTACTGAAGAAAGTTTGCACTTACCCTATTACCATTGGTGTCAGGGAATGCCTTGGTGCCCAAGATGTATAATAGGTACGCAGCGGCTGCTGTATAACGGATCTGGGCAGGGTTCCATCCGTCCTCCAAACTTCTTTGCTTTGTATTTTGAAACCTCTCCTTAAGCATCGTTAGCTTGAATATCTTCGTATTACAAGACTTGGAGGAATAAAAGTTGTCCGTTGAAGTTTTGAAGTCCCAACCAAAAAACTTGTTAGTCAAAGCGTGCAACTTTGACCATTCAAGGTCCATACACTCAACTCCTTCTCCAATTTATTTGTCGATAACGTTCAAGACTAGAATGTTCTGAGCATCATCAAGGATCAAGGTCATCTCTCCCCATGGGAAGTGCATCGTATCAGTTTCACCATGGTACCTCTCGACGAAGCAATTGACGGTCACAATATCTGGCTTCACGTAATTTTCAACCAAAGCAGACATACCAGAATCCTTTATTATTTTTTGGACATCATCATGCTCCAAACACAAATCCCAATCGGTCGTGGCTTGGTTTCGGCAAACACGAACAACCTTAGTATGATCCTACAATTAGAAGATAATACGATTAAGATATTTTGCATAAATCCAAAACAATACATATGCACAAAATCAAAAATTATTACATAGCTTTGATAGATAGTACGATCCCAAGAGTGCTTGTATCCAAATAGTACTTTCGGTTCCGGAGCTTCACCCCAAATTCTACCACGTTTAAGGTCGGGTATCATGTCATAAATTTGAGGAAGGTGACAACCTTTAACTTTGGGTTTCCCATTGACCTTGACCTTGCATTTTGTTGGTTGTTCATTCAGCCCACCAACTTCGATTTGGCTTTTTAATTGACTTGGGTGAACATCATTTTCTTCCTCCTCACTTTCACTTTCATTATGCTCATCATCCTCAACTGTTCCAGTACCTTCATGGATCACAAGTGCACTACGGTCATGACCACTCTCCCAAATTTCCCCTCTTGTTTCAAACCCCAAACGTTTCTTGCGACCTTCAGCTTTCTCTCGTGGAGGAAGAGACTGAGGAGTGTCAAGAGCGTCCTTCCTCTTTCTCTTAGTGAGAGCATATTTATCTTTTCTTTTTTCCTTGGCTTTTGACCTATAACATAAACACACGAAACAAAAATAAGACAAGTCATATTGGAAGTTCAAGTACTGGCATTGTTACTCTTAAACATACCAAACCGGTTTAGAGCTACCGGCATTCAAACTTTGCTATCGAGAAAGCCGGTAGTTAAATGGGTTTCTTCTGGATACCAAAATACAACTGCCGGAAATCTAGAATTAAATCAATTCTGTGTCGGTAACCAAGTACCAGCATACAATGGAAGAAAAAGAGTGTGTCGGTACTGATCAAAAAAATCATATTTCTTCATGTATGTTTAAAGTTTACTACCGGCATATACGGATTGAATAAACTCTATGTCGTTTTTCATATACCGGCATGCCTGAAACCTGATTCAATATCGGTACTGGTGACAAAGTTCATAATATTTCTATGTGTTTTAAGTCTACTACCGGCATATACGAATTACTATTAAGGTATGCCGTTACTTAAAACCGGTATGGTATTCAACCTAATTTGTATGTCGGTACTAGAAATTCACTTTCAGGAATTGAAACCGGCATGGTATTCATCCCATATAGAATGCCGGTACCTATAACCGGTATGGTATTCATCCTAGATGGAATGTCGGTACTCTGTGTAACTCGACTATTTCAGCTATGTTTGACGATACTAACCTAAACCCATTGCTATAAATCGATTAAAACAATCATAAATGAGTTCAAAACCACTAACCTTCTCATAGAAGCAATGGTTGCGAGTGGTTGGTCGTCCGAGTTTGCCGCATCGTCCTCTTCTTGTTCTTCAGCAGTTGAATTAATTCTTTGCTCGTGTTTTTGTTCAACAATCGATTTGGTTTTCAGTTTGGCTTTTGTTTTCCTTCGTGGAGGAATGATTATGATTCGGGTAGGTTAATCGACGAAATTGTTTTTGATTTAACAATTAATCGTCGATGAAGAACGATGAAGAAGATGAAGATTTTTTTTTCTTTCAGAACCTAAACCTAATTGTCTATGCCGGCACTCAAATTCTAAATGGGGGATAATTTTTTTTGGTTTTTGATTTTATTATTTTAGTGGAAAGGGCATAACAGTCTTTTCATAATGTTTTTTAATTAATCTAAGGGTGTTTTTGTATTTTTGCCCCCAAAAGACACCCCTTAGCAGCCACCTTTGGTTGGAGGAAGTAATTCATATCCCCTAATTAATTATCATATCCCCAATTGCACGTTCATAATAATAACCTACTAGAAATTGTTGTGTACACCTGCAAAAGAGACAAAAACATGTTAGTGTGTATTCCCGGATGAACTTAAAGTTCGACTGATTAAATCAAAAATAAAAGTAAACATGTTAGTGGGCCAACGGAAAACATACGTGTGTTGATCTTACTGGGGTTTCTCCATTAGTAGGCATCGGGCAAGGCTCTTTCACAGTTGGACAAGCAGCTTTGAAAGCTTCCTTGGGTAAGATAACGAAGCATGAAAAGGCTTGTATTGATAATGGACATGCTTTTATTCCCTTTGCCTTTGACACTTTTGGGTATTTAGCTCCGGAGGCGGTTGGACTCCTAGCGAGAGTTCAAAGAGTCATGCACAGTAATGTCATGACTCCCGATTCTAGAGAGTTTGTGTTTAAGAGGATAGGGTTTGCCATTCAAAAAGGGCTTGCAGCGCAGCTTGTTGCTCGCTTGCCTTCTATGTAATAACTCATGAATCTGTTTCAATGTTTATTAAATTACAATACAAATATTCTTGATTAACAATATTAAAGTTTATATTATTTTGTCTCTAAAAAAAAAGTAAAAGTAAAGATCAATGAAAAACATATTAAATAATGTGAAAATTTCTAAAAAAATCCACGTTTGCATCCTCTCTCTTTTATAAACCCATCATTAAGATGGGCTATATACGTAGCCTAAAAGATAAAATCTACGGTTAAGATTAATGGTTTCAAATTAAATTTATATTTTCATATTTTTAAGAGGACTAAATTGACCTTTATCCAAACTTTGCTATTACAAAAAAACATTGTGGAAGGAATTTTTTCTAGTTTTATCTTTTAGGTCAATTTGTTACCCATTCTAGTTAATCTCTTTTGTCTTCTCATTATGAACACAGTAGTTTTACTATCGCCATTAATAAGTATTCGGCTGCAAATACAATTTTTATTGATAAGAGAAGGCTCGATCACAAGAGAAAAAAAAGGAAGAAGTTGCATTTAACGATTATTATTTTTATTTTTTTACCTCAAGTAAGATCCTTTTCAATAATGTAAATCTTGTCGAGATATTTTGGTTTTCTAGTGGTTTCTTCTAGAATCCTATTATTGGGCCTATTCACGACTGGGTTTTTGGGGGCTATTTGGGGTCATGAAATAACAACCAATAGCACCCCTTATCCATTATTTTTTGTAATGTCTAATCTACCCTTAATTTGATTGGTGTTAATTAACTTGATTAAGCTAAACTAATCAGTCTTAGTGAATCAATTAGACTAATCAAAATATTAATTTTTTGCAAACCAAAACTTTAGTTTTGAAGAAGGAAAAATGATGATTTTTGGTGAAATTATTTTGAACTTTTTTGAAGCAAAATGATAAAACCCTTCATCACAAAACTCAAGATAAGCTTATAACGAACTCCCAACATCAATTTCATCAATTGAAATCCGTCAAAAATCTGGAATTTGATGCTGTTACGGCCGGGAAATTGTGTCGACTGGCTTGGATATGATGATTTCCAAGCCGTAAACACTAACAACAGATGGGAAGTTAAGAACTTCCAACAGTTATTCAACGAGAATCTCCTGAGTCTGATTCACACGGCTGAGAATTTTTATATTTCCCGTCCGTAATTGAATCTGTAAGCTGAGAAATTTTGTATTTTCAACATGAAAATTAGTAATACTTTCATTAATTATACCACAATAAAACCCATTACATACTTAATAGATCCCCTTTACAAAGTTGGTTTTAATAACATCCCTTTCGATGTATTAAGAAGTCTTTGGTAATGGCGAATTGAGCTTCCAAGTTGAAATCATAATCTTTCCATTTTCTCCATTCCTTCTTAGATTGAGCCGCGACTTCTCTATCAGTCTCACCTCTAAGTCGAAGTTAGTTGCACATATGACGTAAAGCCATATATTCTTCCATATTTTTGCGTATGTATGAAAATCAAAGATACAATTCCACCCCATCGCGGTTGTTAGTGTGACCTGTTTCACTACAAAAAATCTCCAAAATATTACTCCAATACGATTTACTGGCTAAACCACCTTGCTTTCATTCTTGTACCTTCTTTGGATAGCATAGTACAATTTTTTTGCAAAGAGATAAGTCTTCTTCCAAAGTGAAGTTGGGTTTATCCTTTGAGTACATTGCATTGAGTTTATATGAGTTTTGGTGGAGATTATTAGTGTAGAAGGTGTGAATTTGATTTGGAGTGGATGGTTATATGGAGATGGGAGTTATTTCAAATTTAAATCCACGGTTGAACATCTAGAACCTTCTATAGATCAGTCTTCAAACGGATCTATTTTTCAAAATTCAAAAAACTAGCCGATATGAAGTGGTATTCAAAATTATAGGTATTTATGGCTGGGAAATAGCAGGGGAGACCCAGCCGTTATTCTGTATAAACTTGTAGGATTTGTGGTGTGTCAGAATTACAGCCCTGATATATATGAATTTTCAAGACGTAATGAGTTTACGGCCAGGAAGTACAAATGACAACTAAGCCGTAAAACATAGCTCCATTTTTGGTCAGTTTTACGGCTAGGAAAGCCAACCGCAAATACAATAATGGCTTGGAAACGTAGCCGTAACTGAGGTTCAGATAAATTTTGAGTATCTAGGGAAACATACGGCCTAGTATTTCCTAACCGTTTTTTAATAACGGCCGGGACTTTCCATCCGCAGTGCTGTGCAATTAAATTTGACAAGGGTTATATGCACTTTCGGCTAGGTTATGTGAAGGATCGACCTAGCCGAAAGTGCACAAAAATTTAGTGAATCTTGATAGATTCCTCAGTTTTCTTAGATTAGACAATTGTAATGACTAACATTCATTAATAAATGCAAAGTTTTCAAAATTCATCCATCCAAATCCATAACCAAACCACACAAAAAAAGTAAATAGACAAAGTGTTAGATAATAAATGTTTCATGAAATGAAGTAATATAATGAAAAGTAAATAGTCATTCACTTTCACTTGATCCTTTCTCCGAAGTGGTTTCCAAAAAGTCATCCACATCGTCCCTTGCCTGAGGTTCCACAACTTCTTCTATAACTCTATATTTTCTACCTCGACCGCTGCCACCTTGAGTTGTAGCCTTTTTACCTCCACCACGTCCACCTCGAGCACTTGTTCCAACACGGCTAACTTTTTCACTTGGTACAGTACCTCGAGCACTGGTTCCACCTTTTACACCTCGAGCACCCGTTCCATATTTTTCACCTCTACCACCTCGGTGGATTTTCGTTGCTTAGATTGAACTTGGTGGGGGGGGGGGGAGTGTCTGAGTCATCGCTAGGAGAAGGAGACCTAGACATTTTAGATCTCCTTGGTGCTTCAACAGGATATAAACCTCCTTTATCAGGGAGTATTATGCCTTTAACTCGATTCCGCATTAATCTGAGCTCAGCTACCGTTAAATCCTGACCCAAATCAATCATACTGTTGAGGTCTTTGGCCACCCATTTAACTCGCTCGACCTATTTTTTCATATCAAACACACGTACTCCGATTATTCATAGATAATTAAAAAAAACATCATATACAAACATAATTAGTAGTATGCATACCACCATCTCCCACCAATCATGTTCTTCACTCCTTGGTGTATTTGAACTCACTTTCTATGCATTGTTGAAATGTTTCCGCGCCTCGGGATCCAAATTATCTACATAAGGATGATATCACTCTCCATACCATTCTATGTAGCTCGCATCCGCTTGGGAAGTACCGCCTTTCCTTCCAAGGCACAAAGCTCATCAAAAGGCATGGAATTGTTGAAACCCTCAAACACCTCCTCTCTTTCCAGAGATAGACCAGTGATTTTCTTTGCGTCATCCAGACTGATAGTCATCTCTCCAAATGGGAGGTGAAAATTCATGGTTTCGAGCCAAAATCTTTGTCTAAAACCACAAACTGTGACAACATCATATGTCTTCTGCAAAGCATCGATTCCAGACCATAACCCCGAAGCTTTGACCAAAACTTGCACATCTGGATGCTCATCGTCCAACGACCAAAACTTTGCTTGTTGGTGCTTTAGTTTTGGGACATATTTATCCGGAAACTACAAAAAAAAAAATTGGTTTTAAAAATAATAATCCATAACAAAATGAATATAACATATATGTAATTTGATTTATTACCTTTGTGCCACAAACCCTAGAATACCATGAATAAGTGTATCCAATCAAGACGGAACGATCTCTTGGCTCACCCCAGGGTCTCCCATTCCTCTTGGGAGGTAAAGGATCCATAGCATCAATTACTTCTCTTGGCGATGTCTTAGTTTTATACTTCTTCTTTCCCTCCTTCTTGCCCTCCTCTTTTCCATCCTCGACTACGGATTTACCTTTATCAATAGCAGTAGCACCACTAGAAGTGAAAACTTCAGTACCTCCGGTAACAACAAGTACACCTTCATTTCCACCACCACTAGAAGTGCCAACAACTTCAGTCACAGCAACTTCAGTTCCTTTAGTAACAAAAACTTCAGTTCCCTCAGAAACTCCAACTTCAGTTCCTCTAGTGACTCCAACACCATATCCACCACATTCCCTTCCTCCAGTATTCACAACTCCGGTTGCTTTCCTTGCGTCTGTACCCAATGGTTTTGAGTGACGAGGTTGCGGAGTCAGGTCACTTGAAGGTGTTACTTCTTGGGATATTTTATTCTTCTTTTCTTTTCCTCTGTTCCAAGACAAACAAGGCAATAAAACCAAAAGTATATAAAAAATACGTCTGGGAAAATTAGACAGAAACAAACCTAAACAACAAACACATCTAGGAAAAATGGAGAGTCCAAGACGCAAAATTTATTACGGATATGAAAGTTTTTATCGACCAAGCCGACAATCAAATTACGGATGGGAAATTAGTAATATACCTAGCCGAAAACATAATTACGGATGGATAACCTATACGTTGTTATATTTCAAGTTCACAACTCATAACATGCCAAAAACACGGCTAGGAAAGTTGGATAATCCGAGCCGCAGAAAAAATTACGGATAGGAAAACCTATACGACTGTGTATTGATAGTTCACAATACAACACAGGGAACCAATACGGCTAGGAAGTTCCAAGATCTGATAAAAAAACGTCTAGCAAACTGGATATTACGGTCAGGAAAAAAAGCTACGGTTGGGAAAACCTATACGTAACACTAAAACATCTAAAAAAATATGAACACAGGAGAACATACGTCTAGGAATATCCCATCCGTACACTAATGGTTACGGATGGGAATGCTCCATCTCGTACACGTCGATCTAGTTACGGCTGGGAGTTCTTATATTTCCCAACCGTGTAATTTATAAACGGCTGGAAAATCGACAATTCCCAACTGTTATACTTATTTATGGCTTGGAATACAAGAACTCCCAGCCGTAATCATTTTCATAAACCGTTTTTTCATACCTAAAATTTTCAAAACCAACTGATTAATCAACGAAACGCTTAAATAAAGACTGAGTTTTTGAATTCAAACCTTATTGATGTCATAAAAGGAGATTTGGAGGCTGCTGGAACTCCTGCATCCACTTCCTCTTGATTTTCACTTTCATCTTCAGTGGATGAAGTTGGTTTCTCTGCTTCAGTCGGAGGTTGATTTGAATGGGATTGACCTAGATTTTCCTTCGGCTTCATGGTTTTATAGAATGAGTTTAATCGACGACGATTTTTTTTTGAATCGACGATTAATCGTTGAACAATGTTAAATGGAAGAAGAAAAGAAGAAGAAGAAGGAAAGAAGAAGAAGAAAATAAGAAGAAGAGGAAAAATAAAAAGAAAATGGGATGACGGTTTTTTTTTGTTTTAATGTTTTCAGTTTTTTTTTTTTTAATTAGATTAGGTAGTTAATGGGAGGGTATAAAGGGAATAAATTAAAATTATGGAGGGTATTTTAGAATTTTTACACAAATGTGATCTCTCCCTATAACATTTAGGCTCTACTTAGTAAAATAGCCCAAAAACAGTCTCCCCGTAGCCCCGATAATAGAGTTCTTCTTCTAGGTTCTTTTTCTCTCTCTCCATGTGAATGTGAATACTTGAGTTTGTGGTGATTGTTGCATGTGCTTTCATTGTATGAGATGTCAGGAGTCTAACGTTGTTACTCGGATTTTTTGTCAACATCTTCACGAATGAGACACATTTGATCCAAGATTTAACAAAGAAGCTCCGCTGATTTCTGGTCGATAATGGAGGATAATTACTTATTTAATTGTTTTCTTCTCCGTTAAACTTGTAGACCATTCATTTTTATTTATTTTTTATTGATTTTAGGGTTTGCCTTTATAATGACCTAGTGATAATTCTGATTTTCACGAAAACATATATGATTCCAGCTGGTGAAAATTACAATTATCATTAAATTTTAGAACTGAAATTGTAATTCCAACAAGTAAAAATTGAGATTATCGCTAAATTGTGATAAACAAATTTTTTAGTAAGATGATAATTACTATTTCCGAAAAGTGAAAATTGCAATAAACAAATTTTTTAGTAAGATGATAATTACTATTTCCGAAAAGTGAAAATTGCAATTGTTAGTAACTGCAAAAACAAAAACTATCACAACTAGGGGAAATTGGGATTTTCACTTGGTTTTGAGTGCATATATCAATTCTCCAAAATTGTGCTAATTATTAGCGGTGTGAAAACTGAAACTATCATAATTATGGATAATTTCAATTTTCACTTGGGTTTGAGTGAAAAAAACCGATTTCTCCCTATATCCAGATTTTACTTAGTTTTGCAAAGAAAGAAAAAAAATTGAAAGAGGAAGAGAGAAGTCGTGGGAAACAAAGAGGATAGGAAAGATAAGTTAGGAAACTATAAGGATATAATTACACAAATGTTTGATTACAAATTATTAGCAGAAGAGGGTTTAATTGGTAACCGAGCAACAAGCTGGGCACCAACCCCTTTCTGAATAGCAACACCAAATCTATGAAAAATAAAACTACCAAGACCACTACCAGCATCATGACTAACAATACAATTCTTCAGATGCTTGAAAAAACAAATAGTATCATCACTAAGTTCTCCTAAGGTAGTGAAAGCTAGCACACCCAAACCATAACCATGCAAAGTACACACATCCAAATATTTAGAACGTTTACGTGTGATAGCTTTAGAAATATCTTGACCTGGGACAAATGCACGAATACCATCACCAGTAAAGAGAGAGACACCCGTGACGTCCATACACATCTGGCCATTTTCCCAATTGAGAACAAGGATATCTGCTGGGCGTAAATCCTTATTAGTCTCATACAAAAGACCCAGGTCAACTTCCTTGCGTACATGGACACCAGCCTTGAATACAATATTCGCAATTACATCACGTACCAAGTCATATAGGAACTTCAGGCCAACATCATTAGCACAGTGAAGCACGTGATCACCAAAGATTTCCATAGGTTTGTTACAACAAGAGCACAACCCATCCTCAACAAATGAAGAGATACCGAGGCGATAACAAACAACAGCTTTAAACTGTCTTGGACCAAGGCACTGATTTAGACCACTGATCGGAACAACTAACAGGTAATCTTGTGCATGTTTGATCTGATTGCATTTTCAAAGAATTGAGTCTCTTGAAGATAAATTAAATTGATCGGGGATTTGCTTCTTAACTGCATCAAAATAAGTGACTTACAGGGAGTGAATAGACGAGTGGTGTTGGTGTTGGTGGTGGTGGTGGTGGGGGGGTGTGTGCAGTGTCATTGATGTAGTAATTGGGAGGAAAACCACATACCTGAATATATTTATGAAGAGCCAATTGAAAGGCATCCCCATTGTCCGTTGAGAAAGAGCTACCAAGTATCACCTTCCGCACCGAGGCAGTCTGACTCTGAAAGGCAAGATAGCAATAGGTGCGAGTGTCAACCATGGTGTAAATGCCAAGACCACCGTCCCTGATGGGAAGGGTAGCCAGTCTCTGTTGTAAAGTCCCAAAACTCAATCTATCTCTAGTAATTAAAAGCCTCAAATATTGGAGAAGATGGTCATCATAGATATCAGAGGCCTGTTGCAAAGATGCCGGATTAGTAGTGCGCATAGCAAAGTAAAGTCTGGACACACCGACACAACTACGGAGCAACAACATCTAACTCTGGGGATTTTTTAGTTTTTTGATAGAAGACATTAGCTGAATGGTCTTATTAACCCTACGAAGCACAATGTCACTCATGAAATATCAGGAAACGAGATATTTTAGGAAGATAACTGAAAAATAAATTAAGAAGAGATCATTAAGGAGATAATTTTAGAATTCGCGTTAGTAATTATAATTCACGTTTTTTATACTTAAAACAAT
Source organism: Papaver bracteatum (assembly GCA_023529315.1). Lineage (NCBI taxonomy): Eukaryota > Viridiplantae > Streptophyta > Magnoliopsida > Ranunculales > Papaveraceae > Papaver > Papaver bracteatum. The sequence goes on from JAJJWX010000965.1 coordinate 801,485, forward strand.
AATTAGAATTAACTTTTAGATTTAGGTCAAAGGCTATTTGTGGAATCAAACTCTTAAGATAATTAGTTATGGGTTCTTTATAAATACAATCTTATTGATGGATTTGAGATAAACAAAAAAAAATGGGCTAGAAATAATTTCCCCCATTAAATAATTATAAGTTTATCTAAACAAAAACCATGTGAGGCTTTTAAATCAAAATAAACTTAAAAAAGAATAAATTTTAGAAGAAAACAATCTTTTATCGCTCACTGATTAGAACTGCGTGTTGATGACATATTGTAATATAGAATAAGAGAAGAAGAATACACAAAGTAGAGAGGAAGAAGAAGAAAGAAATCTTATTCATGTGTACAATAGACAAACATTAGAGACTCTATTTATAGGGCTAGACAAAAGGGCATCCCAGTAATAAACGGGGTTTGCCCTAGATATTCTTAACATAATTGCACGTTTATAACAATATATATATATATATATATATTTATATATTTATATTATTAATAAATTACATGTTACAATCACAAAGTTCTAACGGACATATAACAATAAATGTAACGGCATACATAAAAAGCAGAAAATGACATGTTGCAAAAATAAATGATAAAATATGTTTTTATTCTATTTTTATTTTATTTAATTTGTAGAATAATTTTCATAAATCAAATAAAAACTCATAATGACAGAAAAATAAAAATAAAACGATCATGCAAACATAACAGAGAACAAAGCAAACAGATAACACATATGGAGGACCAGGACAAACCAAGACAGATCATACTTGATTGATAATAGTAAAAAAAAGTCTCCTTATCATGTGACGCATACAAGGCAACCAAGAAATTATGCATTCAGAATTCAACAGAACAAGGTTTTTAAATCGTGAATCGCAACTCGAATCGTTTTTTATTTTTATGAATCGAAACATATATTGAATCGTGAATCATAGATTCATAGTCAATTTTATATATGAATTGAGAGAAATATTACAGATATATAGTACACACAAAAGAACAAATAACATCCATAAATATACTTTTCATTCATCAATGTTCAAGTGTCACAGTCTCGAAGTGATATAGAATCTATGTTCCACTATACTTATCATTGGTTCACCGAAAGATGGTTGGTACAATTGTATACTTTCCATAAACTTACTTAAACTCAAAGATCGAATCCTATAAAATTACCAATACACCTAAAGACACCACCTGCAGAATATTTTTCACTAAATGAATTCTCCAAATTTAACAAAACAAATTATGACCATTCAGCTACAAATTTCCAAAACACAAATTCTACATATGCTGAGACATGTCCAATAGTGAAGGGGGAAAAAATTAACCGCAAAGCGGTGGTAAAATATGATTAATCGAAGAACAAACACAGTGGTGCTCATGAACAATTTCACCTAACTAAAATTACTAATCAAGAAACACAGCAACCAAAATTACCAAAATTATTAACTTTAAAGGTCAAAGAAAACTATTAGGCATTAGCCACTTTCCTGAATTGATGATATAAAATCCAAAAAAGAAAACATGTTACTGACCTCTACTTATCATTGGTTCACCCCCAACCCCAAACATATCAAAAGTATACCAAAAAAAATTGTAACTGTATTCGATATCCAATACAGGCGATGCTTCATTTTCCTCCTTGGGTGCAATAGAAATACGAACCTCTCATAAGAACCGGCTCTCTTATTATAATCCCCAATCTCTTAATCACAAATTAAACCCGAATTGAAAGTGAAGAAGAATAAGATTGTTGTTTATTACCTTGTCAAGGGGTCGATTCATTGGTAGACCACTCAAATAACTCCACTAACTTGCATCTTTCATGGGTTATTTTGGGTGATTTCTTTGATTTTGCAATTACATGGGATTCTTTTGGAAACCTAGAAACTAGAAAGGGGTTTTGGAAGGAAGAGAGAAGCGAGCAAGATATGGATTGGGTGGTCCACCAATCGACCCCTTCTTTGACCTTTAAAGTTAATAAAAAATTGAAATAAATAAAAATCGTAAATCGCAGTTTTGAAGCGAATCGCCGGTTCAAAATATGAATCGTACGATTTTTGGTAAAAACGATTCTTATGTACGCTTTGAATCGTTTTTAATTTTTTTGAATCGAATCGGACGATTTGAATCGTAAATCGTCCGATTTTAAAAACCATGCAACAGAATGACACAACTTTTATGACCCAAAATGAAATCATAGCAGACAAAAACTTATTACTGTGCCATGTGATTTTCAAAATAACAAATATATATCATAGCATATAGTCTAACTGATGCCCTTGGCCTAGTCACAGTTCGAATTATCAATCCTATATATTATTTATCAATCACCAAAACAAATCAATCATGTATTAAAAATTAATATGTGATATATTAAATACTATAATAAAAATTGTGAGAGGCAAATAAGAATCCAATCACTATACAAACAGATCTGAAACTATTTGGACATGTATATGAAGATGAGGAGTTTCACATCTACCAACAAAGCATAATATGATTTCACGGAACATATTATTAGCAAACACAAAAAAATAAAATAAAATAAAATATATAACACCCACTCAAGATAGTCATGTAAACAAAATTGATTTATAATTACAAAGACAAGCAAACATTAAGAATACATAGCCGTATAGACATCAAAGATCTATGCTTCAAAAAAAAATCAAAGATCTGACAGTAGTATTAGACCCATATAATCAATGACAAAACAAGATAGTAATATGCACAAAAGCAGTAGCAGCCAATCAATCAATATAATTTATTTTTTATTTTTATTTTCTATTACAGACAAATGGGTAATAGAAAAATAAGAAAGTTTAGTCATACCTCGATCTTGGCACAGTTAAATGATTAGGGAACCAACGAACTAAAATCTAGCTTGCTGAGATCGTAGTGCGGTTGATGAAAAAAAAATCAGGGAAGAGCTCGTGCGAGATAACGTATTGGAGTAAGAATAAGAAAGATAGAAAAGAGATAGAAGAGCTTTTCATTAACAGAGAGGGGAACCCCATTACATAGTCATATTGTTCTATTTATACAAAAGTAAAGAGAAAACTCTAGTATACTAATGGACCTCACATCCATGAGCCATAGGCCCTATAACATATAGTCATTTTTAGTTTTTTTTTACCTTGCAATCGATCCAAAAAATATTGATATGATTTTTTGATCTTATAAATATTTGTACTCGTTTTTTCGAAATGTTCAAAATTAATAGAGTAGTGTTTTGTATTTTCTTGATTTTTATCATAAATACGTGAAATTAATATATTATTTTTATAGAAAAATTTGGCGGTCATGATTTTAAAAAAATCACGTAAACTTGGTGTAATTATATGCAATAATTTTAGTTGAACTGATTTTTTTTAATTTTAGTCATAAAATGGCAGAAATTAATATAATAGTTTCTTTTGTTCTAGATTTTTTTTCCTTGTAAAAAATTTAAAAATTTAAATCTAATTATTTTATTCCATAAATTAGGAAAAAATTTAAGGTTTTAAGAGAGAAAATTACATACTTTTGGTTGGCAACCTAGTGACAAGCTGGGACCCAACACCTTTTTGAATAGCGATACCTAATCCATAAATATGTTGAATTGTTTTTTTTTTAGTCATAAATGTACAAAATTAATATGATACTTTTTTTTTCTGGATTTTTTATAATAAATACATGAAATTATAAACGATACAAAAATATAAATCTTATTATTTTATTCCATAAATACGTTGAATTGATTTTTTTTATTTTAACCATAAATGTCCGAAACTAATATAGTAGTTTTCTTTATTTTCTGGATTTTCAAAATAAATACACGAAATTAATATGGAAATTTTTCTAAATAATGAGAGCCGTTCATCGCGTGTGTCACAACAAAATAATGGTGCAAGTAGTCAAATGCTCAAATTGTAAGATCACACTTTTAAAAATATATGAGATGTACTGATAGGTATTTATGTCTAATATCACAAACACTATAATATTAGTGGTCTTTAAGTTTAGCTCTTAAAAGACCACAAGTGTTCTTACATTGTGATGTTTAGTGGGTGATCTATAGCACTTTTTATTGTAGAATGTTATGCCTAATATAGTGTGAATTACCAAGATTTTTGCTAAAGGGAGAGCAAAAAATAGATCCTAGGAGAACAAAAATCATATTCAGCTTGATTACTAGGACTGATTCTAACTACTCTTATGAGGTTGACTAAGGAGGCATATGCTTTTATAGAAGGCTCTCCACATTTTTATCACTCCTAAAATATTGTCATCTCGAGAATACAAAGTTTTTGCTTGGAATCGGGAGTTAGGAGTAAGATTTGCTAGCAAATTAAGAAACAATTACAGTTCATTTAACGGAAAAAATTGTATCAAATCCTCCATCCAGAGGATCTGCCGCATCTCATCCACTATGCAAATTGGTTCAGACGGGTTTTACATAAAAATATTACTGGTACCCGAGTCTATTTGATAGCATATCATTAAGCTGAAATTTTTCCTGAAATAAAAATACGTATGATTAAACGATAAATCTACAAAAAAAATTCTTTTATTCATGTTTTACTTGTAGGAGGTTCATTATGAGAATACGACCAGATCCATAAAGTATGGGAGTAATGGACTTGTATAATATAGGTCTGGGTGGAAAAGACACAAGCAAATTTGGTCATATATATCCTTAATTTTAAACTTTATTCTTTATCATATTCTTCTCTTTTTCTTATTTATTTTCTATATCCAACTTAAATTAATCGCGAGAAAGGTCTTAACTTCCGAAATATAAGTCGGAATTTAACAAAATTTATATTTTTGGAAATGGCTGGAAAATCTCTACAAACCAAGATCCATTGTGATATAAAATTCGGAAGATTTTTTTTTTAATTTTAAACCAGGTCGAGGATACACTATATATCCAGGTGCAACCTGGCCAAAATTTATATTTCCTATAAAAACATGTGTTATTAGAAGTATAACACGTACCGGCCCGGCACAATACGGTATCGGAAGTCGCGTGCTTCACGTGTCATGTGTTGTGCTGTGCCAACTATTTAAACGTGTTGTGTCGTGCTGTGGTTTACTAGTCAAAAGCTATGTACATCACAACCCACGGGCACAACACACGAATAAACGTGTTGTGTCGTGATGTGCCGTACTGGCACACGTGTTACAAACAATTTGAAATCACTTAATGTATACATTAAGTCGGACATTATCACGAGAATTTAAATAGACAACATATCATTTGAAATTATTTCAAGTAAAATTAACAAGTTTATTCGATAAATTGAGCATCATTTCCTTTTGATTTATTATCACATGTGCAATGCTCTTTTGTGAAATCCACCGACTTTCCTTCTACAGAGCGTAGAAATGCCGACCAAATGTTAGTATTAAGCCCATGATACATGCCCAACACCTACCATCCATTATGCCACTGCTCATGTACTTCATTCCAATCCATACTTTTGCATTTCTCTGACCTTAACAAAGAGAATTAAAATGAACTACCTTTCGGTGCCAGTTTCGTCGTGTGCTTTACTTGTGTAACCGATGCAATCCATTTTCACGCATTTTCTTCCTTCATTAAAATTCAAGCTATTTTACCTAAAAAGAAATAAAAAGAAACGTAATATACAAAATTACACGAAAACTAATAAGAAAAGTATGAGAAATCATTACTAAAATTTGGTGTTTTAGATACCTATTAGCCAAAAATCACTCACTCTGAGTTGAAGAATTTATGAGTGATTTGTTAAAGGAACAGTTATAAGTGTTTTTTTTAATTGTTCAGTTCGTTAGTAGGAAACAATCCATGAAATGTTTGTAACAATTCACAGACTTGAGTGCAAATACATGTCTAGAAGCCTTTTTTAGTCAAGTTTTTTATGTGTCCTTATCTAGGCAAGATGAATATTATTGAGTACCTTGCTCACATGATGTATCCAGGTGCAACCTGGACAAAATTTATATTTCCAATAAAAACATGCGTTATTAGAGGTGTAAAACGTACCGGCCTGGTACACAAAGTCGCGCGCTTCATATGCCATGTGTCGTGTTGTGCCAACGATTTAAACGTGTTGTGTTGTGTTCTGCTTTACTAGTCAAAAGCTAGGCACAACACAGCCCACATGCACAACACACGAATAAACGTGTTGTGTGTGATGTGCCGTGTTGTCACACGTGCTATAAACAATTTGAAATCACTTAATGTATACATTAAGTCGGAAATTATCACGATAATTTAAATAGACAACATATCATTTGAAATTATTTCGAGTAAAACTAACAAGTTTATTCAATAAAAAGAAATAGTCCATTAAATATAAAATTGGATCATTGTCATGTAAATTAATGTTCTAGTCAAACATAGGTAACGCCGTTATAACAACGATATTGAGATATATATTTTCCAAATATTTATGAAATAAAAAAAGAATTCTTAATATAAGAGATTTGGTCCCTCCGCCTATATATGTGGTACAGAGGGAGTATTATAATAAAAATTGTGAGAGGCAAATAAGAATCCAATCATTAAGCAAACAGATCTGAAACTATGGGGACATGTATATGAAGATGAGGAGTTACACATCTACCAACAAAGCATACATCTGATTTCACGACACATATTACTAGCAAACACAAAAAAAATAAAAGAAAAGAAAATATATAACACCTACTCAAGATAGTCATGTGAACAAAATTGATTTATAATTACAAAGACTAACAAACATTAAGAATACATAGACTTATAGACATCAAAGATCTATGCTTCAAAAAAAATATCAAAAATCTGATAGTAGTATTAGACACATATAATCAATGACAAAACAAGACAATAATACGCACAAAAGACAATCAGTCATATGCACAAAAGCAGTAGCAGCCAATCAATCCATAGAATTTTTTTTTAAAATTTGTTTTCTATTACATACAAAAGGGGAATAGAAAAATAAGAAAGGTTTAGTCATACCTCGATCTTGGCATAGTTAAATGATTAGGGAACCAACGAAATAAAATCTAGCTTGCCGAGATCGTAGTGCGGTTGATGAAAAAAAATATCAGGGAAGAGCTCGTGCGAGATAACGTATTGGAGTAAGAATAAGAAAAGAGAGAGAAGAGAGAGAAAAGCTTTTCATTAACAGAGAGGGGAACCCCATTACATATCCATAGTGTTCTATTTATACAAGAGTAAAGAGAAAACCCTAGTATACTAATGGACCTCACATCCATGAGCCATAGGCCCTATAACATATAGTCATTTTTAGATTTTTTTACCTTACAAACGATCCAAAAAATATTGATATGATTTTTTGATCTTATAAATATTTTTACTCGATTTTTTTGACTTTTATCATAAATATTCAAAATTAATAGAGTAGTTTTTTGTATTTTCTTGATTTTTATCATAAATACGCGAAATTAATATATTATTTTTTTAAAAAAAATTGGCGGTCATGATTTTAAAAAAAAATCACATAAACTTGGTGTAATTATATGCAATAATTTTAGTTGAACTGATTTTTTTTTATTTTAGTTATAAAATGCCCAAAATTAATATAATAATTTCTTTTGTCATTTCTAGATTCTTTTTTTTCCTTACAAAAAATTTTAAAAATATAAATTTAATAATTTTATTCCATAAATATGTTGAATTGATTTTTTTTAGTCATAAATGTACGAAATTATTTTCCTTACAAAAAAATTTAAAAATATAAATCTAATTATTTTATTCCATAAATATGTTGAATTGGTTTTTTTTAGTCATAAATGTACGAAATTAATATAGTACTTATTTCAATTTTGGATCCTTTGTGAAATATACACAAAATGTGACGTATTATACCTTGTTATATAATGTATTTGTGCATGCTATATAACATGCTTTCTTAACGTGCTGGGCTGGGCTCGGATTTTAACGTGTTGTGATGGGATGTGCTCGTGCTGGCACAACCCAATTTACACCTCTATGCGCTATGCACCCAGGTACAATTTGGCCAAAATTTATTTCATATAAAAATATGTATGATGCACCTAGGTCATGTTTGGGGTGCATGAGGTTTGGAAATCCCATCTCCTGCTATATAATTATTAAGAAATGTGCGTGCGGTGGTGGAGATCGTCTGTCCCTAAAAAGGGCCCATGTCCCCTGTCCCAACCAATGACAGGGTGATACGTCGACAGGGGCAAAAAAAATTAATAAAAAAAAAATTGAGAGAGGACAGGGGGCTGGGACAGACGATTCGGCCCATGCGGGTGGTAGGTAAATAGATAGAACCTTGGAACGACACGTGTTGGTTGGGTGCACCCGTTTTGGAAATCCCATCTCCTATATAATTAGGTTAGAACCCAATCTCACGCCAAAACCTTTTTTTTTTCGCTTCCACATAATAGAGAGAGAGAAGTTGTTGCCGCCGCTGTGTGATTGTCCGGAGATGAAAATCTTGAAAGTTTTTCGCGATGAGGAATTTTCCAAAAAAGAAACGGTGAAATCAGCCGACTCACCCTTGGAAATATGGAGAATTAAACTTCGGAAACAAAGGTATTTCATGAAAACACTAAATCTTATCTAATTTGGTTTATAGTCACAATTTTTAAGATACACAACCAATTGTGTCAGCACAAGTATACAAACAACCACAAGCACACGTCAAGCATCTCCACAAAGCAAGGAGTCTGTTCAACAAATCAGTACATAGTCTGGTCTCTAACTAAGTCCGACTATTCTCTAGGATCTTGCATATTTTTCTGATCAAGTTTAGACCTTTGTATTCATCTTCCAATATAAATAACAGATCCTAATCTCCACAGTTGTCGTGGAAAGATATTCACCAATTTTGTTACTCGACTTGGTATCAGCCTAAGATCCAAGATCGTTTCCTCTAGCAAAACAAAACACAAAACAAACAAACAAAAATCCAGTAAACCAGAAACACAAATCAAAACCCTAAACCAATGGCAGATGCAACAAATACCTTACGTCAAGTTTAGATCCATCATCTTGTCACTTTGAAACACACAGAGACAAATCATCATCTCTGGAAAGCACAATTTCGACCCATTCTCAAAGGGTATGATCTAACAGGATACGTGGATGGGACAAAAGAAAAGCCACCAAGAAATCTTCCTGGTGGTGAAGCAATCAACGCAGCATTCACTGCTTATGAAGCCCAAGACTCCTTGATCGTTGGCTGGTTGAATTCAACCCTATCACCAGAAGTACTGAGCCTAGTTTCAGAACTCACCATAGCAAAAGAAATCTGGGACAAGCTGGAAGCTGAATATGCTCCAAAAAGTTTTTCTCACCAGAGCTGCCTTAAGAAGCAGCTCCATTGCATGAATAAAGGTAACAAATCCTTGAAAACCTATCTCAATGATGCTAAAAGTTTATTTGACCAGCTTGCTGCCTCTGGTTATACTGTTTCACCTGAAGAAAAGAAACAATGTATCAGTAATGGATTGAATCAAACATATGATCCAATCGTTACTGCTCTAAGAACTGTTGAAGGAATTGATTACCAAACCTTTACTTCTCATCTACTTTCCTTTGAGATGCGGGTTGAACAACAACTAGCACAGATTCAAGCACCAGTAGCAAACTATGTTGCATCCAGTTCAGGTTCAAACCCTAGGAATGAACCACGAAGGTTCAACAATCAACCAAGAGGGCCACCTCCTCCAAACAACAATCGTCGCCAACAGCCACAGCCAAGAGGTGCTGCTCATGGAGACATCTGCTGTCAGATCAGTAAGAAAAAGAACCACACTGCTGATCGTTGCTGGTTTCGATATGAGCAACGTAACAACACTCAGCCAAAACCTCCAGCTGCTTATCTCGCTTTTCCTGGTGACTCGTCTGGTGCTCAGTGGGTAACTGATTCAGGAGCAACTCATCACTTGACTGCTGATGTCAAGAATCTGTGTATTCCTCATGAATATGATGGAACAGACACAGTCAGGGTTGGTAATGGTAATATTTTTCAAATAACACACGTTGGTAACTCTACTTTTACGTACAATGACCGTAAATATTCGTTTAATAATGTGTACCATGTGCCAAAGATCAAAACAAACCTCTTATCTTTTTATCAATTCTGAAAAGATAACCATGTTTAATTTGAGTTTCACACAACTTACTTTGTTGTGAAGGACATGACCACGGGAGCAGTGCTGCTAAAGGGGAGGAATGAGAATGGGCTATATGTGCTTGATGGCGTAGGTGACAAAAATCAACCGATCTCTCCTCAATCTTTTCTCTTTGCAAGTTTACTAGTCTTGCACCAGCGTCTTGGGCACCCTATGCTGAGCACAGTTTCAAAAATAATTAGAAAATTTTCCCTTCCTGTTCAGAATAAAAAATTTGAGTTTTGCCACTCTTGTCATCTAAGCAAGAGTAGGCGTCTTCCCTTTTCTCCTAGTGCAACTGTTTATGACACTCCATTAAGTCTTATTGTTTCGGATATTTGGGTTTCACCACAAACTTTTAGAAATGGTTATCGTTATTACATGTTGCTAATGGATGTTTTCTCACATTATACATGGGTTTTTCCGTTGGTACAAAGATCTGATGCTTTACATATCTTTACCCTGTTTCATAAACAAGTTGAAAATTTAACAGGTCATAAAATAAAAGTTTTTCAGTCAGACAATGCTCTAGAATACAAAAAATTTACTTCATATCTCAATGACTCTGGAATCTAGCATCGCTTCTCATGTCCTCATACATCACCTCAAAATGGTCTTGCAGAGCGTAGAATAAAACATGTTACTGAGAGTGGTCTTGCGTTATTGTTTCATGCGCAACTTCCAAGAGAATTCTGGTCATAAGCTTTTACAACAGCATGCTATCTAGTTAACAGGGTTCCAAAATCTTCTTTTGAAACCAAAACACCTCTAGAGTTACTCTTTCTTAAAAAGCCTGATTACTCTTTTTTACGAGTTTTTGGTTGCTTAGCCTATCCATGCCTTCGTCCGTACAATGCTAACAAACTAGAACCTAGGTCTCTTCCATGAATATTCCTTGGTTACAGTTCAGCTCATAAAGGATATATTTGTCTTCATCTCCCAACAAATCGACAGTATATCTCCAGGCATGTTAGGTTTGAAGAAAATGTTTTTCCATTCTCTCCTCCTCAACAGCAACCTCCTGAGGTAAGTCAGCTAACTCATTGTGCGAGTACGGATATTTTTGGCTCTTCAGTTTTTCTGCAAGCAAGAACATTGCCAATGCAACAACAACCAACTGAAGCACCACCAGCCATACCACATCAAGCGTCACCAGCACCAGTTTTGAATAATACGCCTCTGCCATCACCAGTATCATCAGCTGTCTTTCCATCGCAGAATCAATCTCCACAAGGCTCTCCTGGAGTAGAGTATGTCCAGCAACCGATACCTCCAGCTCATTCTATGGTGACTAGAGCAAAAGGTGGCATCACTAAACCCATTCAGAAACTGTGTCTTACTACCACCAAGTATCCACTTCAAGATGAAGAGTTCATGGAACCAACTTGTTACTCCAAGGCTTGTATGATTCCAGAATGGAGAGATGCTATGGATGTTCAATTAAATGCCCTGATTCGCAATGGCACATATTCTCTTGTCCAGTATGAAGATGGCATGAACGTGGTTGGTTCAAATTGGGTTTTTCGGATTAAAAGAAACCCGGATGGAACTATACAGCGACATAAGGCGCGTTTGGTGGCCAAAGGATTCAATCAGCAGGAAGGTGTGGACTATGGTGAAACATTTTCACTAGTGATTAAACCATGTACCATACGACTTGTTCTTTCCCTAGCAGTGATAAAGAGTTGGACACTGCGTCAACTAGATGTGGAGAATGCGTTTTTGCATGGAGTCTTAGAAGAAAACGTATATATGAAGCAGCCACCAGGATATGTGGATCCAAATTTCCCTAACCACGTCTGCAAGTTACATAAGTCGCTGTATGGCCTCAAACAGGCACCACGTGCATGGTTCTCTCGACTCAGAAATCATCTCTTCAAGCTGGGGTTTACGGCATCTATTGCTGACTCCTCTTTATTTATCAAGAAGGACAGATCGTCGGTAACTTACGTGTTAATTTACGTTGATGATATTGTAGTGACTGGTTCAAATTCACAACTGGTAGATACATTGATTACTGAGTTGGGTAATGAGTTTGCAGTGAAAGACATGGGGGAGTTGTCTTATTTCCTAGGTGTTGAAGTCATCAAACAAGGAACTTCACTGGTGCTTTGTCAAAGAAAGTACATTGCTGATCTGTTGCGCCGCACAAAGATGGAAGGCATCAAACCTGTTTGCACTCCAATGGCTGCTGATACGAGGCTTCAAAGACAAGGTTCTGAGAAGTTTACGGACCCAACACTTTATAGAAGTGTTGTAGGAGCTTTACAATATCTTCATATCACTCGCCCAGACATATCTGTGGCTGTTAACAAAGCCTGTCAGTATATGCATAAGCCATTTATCGAACACTGGGAGTTGGTGAAAAGGATACTGCGATATCTGAAGCAGACTATGGACTATGGTCTGTTCATTAAGCCTGGAACTGATTATTATCTTCATGCTTATTCTGATGCGGAATGGGCAGGCAGCCTTGATGATCGCAGATCAACAAGTGGCTACTGTATATATTTTGGTGGTAATCTCATCTCTTGGAGCGCACGAAAACAGAAGATAGTGTCAAGGTCAAGTACAGAAGCGGAGTATCGCGGTGTAGCCATTGCCACTTCTGAACTGATATGGATTCAGTCCTTGCTAAAAGAACTAGGGGTCGACTGCAATACACCTTCTTTGTGGTGTGACAATCTAGGCGCAACCTATCTCACAGCCAATCCCATTTTCCATGCGCGCACAAAGCATATCGAGATACATTATCACTTTGTCCGAGAAAGAGTATCTAGCAAACTACTATATGTGAAGTTCATTAGTAGTAGAGATCAGCTGGAAGACATCTTTACGAAGGGGTTAGCTTCACCAAGGTTCCAACAAATTCGAGACAAGTTGAACATCCGCGAACTCCAGCTCAACTTGAGGGAGGGTGTCAGCACAAGTATACAAACAACCACAAGCACACGTCAAGCATCTCCACAAAGCAAGGAGTCTTTTCAACAAATTAGTACATAGTCTGGTCTCTAACTAAGTCCGACTATTCTCTAGGATCTTGCATATTTTTCTGATCAAGTTTAGACCTTTGTATTCATCTTCCAATATAAATAACAGATCCTAATCTCCACAGTTGTCGTGGAAAGATATTCACCAATTTTGTTTCTCGACTAATTGAATTTCATTTGTTTAAACTTCAGGGTTGAATTGAAATATCTCCTAGATGATTGGAAAAATAATATGACATTTAAAGAGAAGGAGCGCGTATTCTCGCCTTATTTGAATACTCTGGTTTTGAGTTGTCAGCGTATTACCGGTTATCAAATTCATGAAGACATAAGTGAGGTACTTGCCGATTTGGATTTGCTAGAGGTACGTGCATTCTGATATTGGGTCGTTTTCATTGTTATGATGCAACATGGACAAATACTTGTTGGCCGTGGACATGCGAATAATATAAATTAATTAAGATGATGTGCAAGTCCTGACAGGACAACAAGGTATTTGAAGTGCCGATCTATTTAAAAAATTAACTATACAACCACGTTAACAATCAATATTGCATACCAATTTTCATCAGAATAAAACAAATAATTAAAGGAAAAGGAAAGCCGTCCTATAATGCAGTTTGCAAGCAAAAGGTACAGGATTTAGTGTGGTGCTTACATCCATTTGATGATCCTGATTCGAATGTTCCTGAAACGACCCATACTCTTTGTTTATTTGACATTGTTTAAGAGTAAGGAATAACTTTGTCTACCCTTCTCGCAGCTATTTCCCCTTGCTACCACCCCTCTCATATTTTCCATAACCTGCAAAAGGGAGCAGTTGTGGAGTCAAATAATTCAAACATGAGAAACCATAACACTTACGCAGAACTGACCACCACCCATTCGTGTTTTGATAAAGAAAACTGAAAATTAATCTTATTGGTATGTATTTCAAGAAAATTCAAAATTTTGAATCAAGATTTGAGACAAAAAATAGTAAATTCAGTACCTTTTCGGCTATGTGGTATGTATTTGAGACAACCATTAACTTGGTAACCACACATAGGATTCCCATGTCCTTCTTCCTCAATGCCCGGGCATCCATCCAATGCATTCTTTTCGCTGCTGGGAAACAGAGATAGATCTTTTGCAGTGTGCACCTAAACATAACAAAAATCAAGGTAAATTATTTAGTACCATAAAGTTAAAATATTGATGGAGAAAGAGAAATGAGACAAAGCTCAATTATCATATGAAATCCTCTAGCAAGAAGTTGTAGGTCAGTTAGAGGCATAAATTTAATTAACTATACACCATGTTCTGATTCAACAAACTGTAATGTAAAGATAATTATTAATTTGGACCTTTTATCAAACATACACACAGAATTTAGACAAAACCGATTCAAAACCAAACATAATCATCATCATTGATTCGTTACTCATATTTGTAAAACAACTCCAATAAAAGGGTCATCGTAAGCAAAACACAAACAATAAAATCATGAATTACAGATAAAATTGAAACTTCCATATGATTAGAAACGTAAGGAACCTTAATATTTTACCGGTTTATCCTTTGAATAAAATTTTTCCAACTGTAATTTTTTCTTCTCCATTTCTCCTTTCTTGATCGGAAAAAAAAAAATCTTACTGAAGTCGCCAATTAGTACAAAGATAAGGATTGGAGAATATAATTAGCGAGGAGACATTAAGATTAGAAACCCTAAGGGTTCACTATACTGAGAAAATTAGGTTTTTCATAGAGGCGAAGAGAAAAGAGAGAGTGTTTTGAGAAATCTGTGTAAAGAAAATTAGATTTTAACCGACGCACCCACCCCATATTTCGTTCTAACATTGCCCGAAATTTCTTACCCGTCCAATGGAAAAACGCAATCCGGATTATTCTGACCGTCGGATCATGGTCTCTTTTCAATCTTGTCCATCTAATGACTCTCAAATCTCAGAGTCAAACACCACCTTTTTTTTTTTTTTTTATAACAGTGATGATAATGTATTATGCACCCAGGTCGTGTTTGTGTGCATCAGGTTTGGAAATCCCATCTCGTATATAATTAGGAAATGTGCAGGCGGTAAGGAGAAACGACACGTGTCGGTCGGGTGCGTCCGTTTTGGAAATCCCATCTCCTATATAATTAGGTTAGAACCCAATCTCACGGCAAATCCTTTATTTTCCCCTTCCACATAATAGAGAGAGAGAAGTTGTTGCCGCCGCTGTGTGATTGTCCGGAGATGAAAATCTTGAAAGTTTTTCGCGATGAGGAATTTTCCAAAAAAGAAACGGTGAAATCAGCCGACTCACCCTTGGAAATTTGGAGGAGTAAACTTCGGAAACAAAGGTATTTCATGAAAACACTAAATCTGATCTAATTTGGGTTTTTCCCCCTCTGTAATTAGGGTTTTGTTTTGTGGTATAAATCAGGGTTTGGGTGTTGAGGGTTATTGTTTATATAGTCACAATTTTAATTTAAGATACACGGCCAATTGAATTTCATTTGTTTAAACTTCAGGGTTGAATTGAAACATCTCCTTGATGATTGGAGAAATAATATGACATTTAATTGGGGGTGCATGAGGTTTGGAAATCCCATGATCTCCTACTGTATAATTATTAGGAAATGTGCAGGCGGTGGGTAAATGGGTAGAACCTTGGGAGAAACGGCACGTGTTGGTCAGGTGCGTCCGTTTTGGAAATCCCATCTCCTATATAATTAGGTTAGAACCCAATCCACGGCAAATCCTTTATTTTCCCCTTCCACATAATAGAGAGAGAGAAAGAAGTTGTTGCCGCCGCTGTGTTGATTGTCCGGAGATGAAAATCTTGAAAGTTTTTCGTGATGAGGAATTTTCCAAAAAAGAAACGGTGAAATCAGCCGACTCACCCTTGGAAATTTGGAGGAGTAAACTTCGGAAACAAAGGTATTTCATGAAAACACTAAATCTGATCTAATTTGGTTTATAGTCACAATTTTTAGGATACACAGCCAATTGAATTTCATTTGTTTAAACTTCAGGGTTGAATTGAAACATCTCCTTGATGATTGGAAAAATAATATGACATTTAAAGAGAAGGAGCGCGTATTCTCGCCTTATTTGAATACTCTGGTTTTGAGTTGTCAGCGTTTGGCTGGTTATCAAATTCATGAAGACAGAAGTGAGGTACTTGCCGATTTGGATTTGCTAGAGGTACGTGCATTCTGATATTGGGTCGTTTTCATTTTTGGACATGATATTGTTATGATGCTGAGGTCTAATTGAGTTGTGTTTATCTGCATTCAGAAACTTGTCACTCTGTTGGAACTCGATGTCGCTGAAGGCTTGAGAAATCATTTTAGATGTCAGATTGCAATCGCTTACGCTCTTAAGAAAATAGGCTTGGTATGATTTTTCATAACTCAGACTCTTGTCCTTCAAATACTCCCTATAGTGTATTAAGTAATTTCTTGTACTGCTGTTTTTTTTTACTTTTACAACAGCTGCTCCGCAATCTTGACGGTATCTCTCCAGATGCTGACTTGCGGGCCTGGATTATGGAGAAGCTAAATATCGATGATTGGGAAGATTACCTATATCTTGCCAATGCTCACGAAGGAGATGTGCTGTTTAGAGCAGCTGCCGAAGGGGTTGAGCTTGAGAAACAAATAATTGCTCCCGAAACAATCAGGGTTCAAGATGTAGATGAATTTAAAAGCCGGCTCGAGGTAATAACTCACACATGTTTTCTAGATCAATCATCATTCGTAGAGTATACCTGATTCTCAATTTTCCTTCCTTCGCCTTCTTCTCGTCACAGGTGTATCATAAAGAACTAAAGGCTGCTTTTAACATGCCGCATAAAAATATAGATTGTATCGGTGGTGGTCCGTCCGCGTGTAGTCTTATTAAGGGAATTAGGTCCAAACTGAGATATAGACATCTGGCGAACCCTGACGGCAACATCAAGGTAAATATTCTGCTCACTGTTGCCGGCATGTATATTATCTTGAAATGGAATCTTAATTTGACTGAACAAAAGTTCTTCCCACCGTATGTGTAGGAGGAAAGACGAGATGGTGATCTGAAGACTATGACCCGAGAAGTCAGCAGTGCCAAGGTAATTACTCTTCTCTCAGTATGTTTGCTACTTGTATCAACTTTTAATGGGAGCTTATTGATTGAAATTGAAATTTACCTTCCATCATTTTTTTGCCACCATAGCGGGCACGAGGAACCTCTGACTTGGACATGACTACTATGAAAAAGAAGAAAGGAGGTGAGCTCTGCTACCTAGTATGCATGCTCTTTAATAAGCTTTGGATACCGTTTGGTGTTTGATAACTGCCCTTTATTCTCTGATGAGCATGTCACGTCTTCTTAAAAGCTTAACGAGGCGATTTATTGATAGTCTGGAACCTACGAGTGACTGTACAATGAATGTTTCTTTTACTCTCCATATGCTTTAATTGTATGAGAAGTACCCCGTCCCCAATCTAGTGACTTTACCCATCTCTGATAATTAAGTTCACTTTTAACTTTGTTTGATTTAGCTATGAATGATTGTTGTGATTTGATCTTGTGTACGTATTTTATTCTTGATTTTGCTTAGGAGCTGGAGCAAGCGTCGGATCCGTATGAATCTTGTTCCGTATTTCTCAATGACAGCCTGGCTTAAAAACTTTACCAGCTTGATCATTTCATGGTCATTCACGTTCAGTTCTGCTGCAAGTTATGGCTCGAAACGTCAACAACAACAGCCAAGCGTTTATTCCCTAAAAAAGTCCCATGTCAAAGTAGCTCTATAAGTTTCATTTCATAAGAGAGTGGCTAAATTTCAGTTGTTGGCTCGCTACGCCTATCACAACCATCTATCACTGTATTAGATGTTGCTCTCTTTCTTTTGCCAAAATGTAAGAACAAGTAATGTTTACTGCTTGCTGAACTGGTGATAAATAGATGAATGAACAAGTAAAGTTTAGTGCTGCTGAATGTAAATGATTGTAGGCTACAAGGAGTTTTTATTATGTCTCTGAACAGCAAAGTTTAGTGCTGCCCAGGGTTGGCATGTCTCACTTGAAGATACATGTTTTAGCTTTGGTTTTCGTGCTAATCCATGATGCAAACTTCAATGTCCACCAAAAATCAAGCTTTTGTTTGGGAAAATCTCCCTAAAAGGCTTACCCACTTTAGACAAACTCTACCACATCAACATCACCACATGTCAAGTTTGCAACATCCATAGAGAGACATAACAACACCTTCTATTTGAATGTTCTCAAGCAACTCAACTCTGGAACCTCATTCTCACTCATCTTCCTAGAAACCAAAATCCAAATGCAACACCCAAACAACCGAACCACATCAAGGAAGTGCTTGATACAAAGCTACCAACAACAATGCTATTCAGTTTCACCATATGGCTTTTGGGTTAGCAAGAAACTCACAAGTCTATAAAAGAATCAAGCAATTGGTGCAACAAATCAAGAGTATAGTTCTAATGATGTTTGAACAATCCATGAGGTTCATCAGGCGGTCCGAATCATTCGGATCGTGTTTTTTGAGTCAACAGCTACAAATTTCAAGTAATGGTATGGGTGGGGCGCGGGTCAATAGAAATAGGGGGTGACACTTGGGGATGACCGGGGACGTCCAGATATTCCTTTGTGCAGGGGCGGAGCCAAACTTTTTTGGCTGGGGGGACAAATGTACAGTAAATAAAACTGCGCCGCAAGAAATGTTTAGACTTCTTTTGTTGTAAAAGACAGCCACACAAGTGTAAAATGCTTTGACCGAGTGTTTAAGGATTTTTTTTTTTTTGAAGGCAAGACAGGCTTAAACAAGCCCGAGAGAAATTTATTCAGTGACCTAAGAACTGACCATTGTGAGTCTTTTAGCCAAAGCAATACCCAACTTACAAGCCACAGTCTCTGCCAGTAATGAAGAAGTAACGTCAAAAGTAATAGTTTCACAACCTAAGAACTGACCATTGTGATCTTGAGCAATTGCGCCAGCTACACCAGAATTTGGAACAAAGGCAGCATCAACATTAACTTTGATAAAAGGACTCTCTGGTGGCAACCAATGCACGGAGTTAGCACCCTGAACCGAAACTGGAGGAGTAGGTTGACGATTTTGAATACACATGTTAAGATCCAACTCTGCCTTGCGAAGTATTACCTCCAGAGAGAATGTATGGTTCGAGAACACCATATCATTTCTCATTTTCCATAAGTTCCATAGAATACAAACCCTGTGTAGGAAGCTATTATCCATATTCTGCTCTATCCAGAATTCAATAATCCTTAAAGGATCTCCAGCAAATACCAGGGGATCATAATCTAATAAAGCCTGCTGAAAAATCAACCTAGAATAAGGGCATTCAAACAGCAAATGCGATACCGATTCTTCACACTGATTACAGAAAGTGCACATACTATTAGAATATTGTGCGAATCTGTTAATTTTCTGTTTCACATCAATACCCCCATGAAGAACTTTCCAAACAAATATATGAATCTTAGGCAGAATTTCCGTGAATGACCAGAACTTTTTCCAAGGAAACTGGCTAATGGCCGAAGAGACTGGAATTTCATTTGTCAACAGATGATAGCAAGATTTAGCAGAGAATTTACCTGCCACAGTGAAAGACCAAGTTAAAATATCATTCTCACCAGAGCATGGAATTATAGCAATGATTTTCTGCACAATATCAGGGGGGAATAAATCCTGTAGAATTTCAATCTTCCAAGAATTATTGTTATGGTCAATAAGATCCGAGACATACTGAACATCAGAGGAGGATTGAGAATTTCTACATAACAAATGCTCCATGTGATTAGGTAACCACGGATCTTTAAAGATTTTCACTTTATCTCCAGTAGCCACTTGCCAGAAAACCTTATTCTCCATAATATGCCTAACATCTAGCATGCTATCCCAAACAGCCGAGCATTTAGCAGGAGTAGAAGCAGTCTAATAAGAGGAGTCATGCAGATATTTCGCAGTCATTGATTGAATCCACATAGCCTCCTCCCCTTCTAAAAATCTCCACACCAACTTACAGATAAGGGAGATGTTCATCATTTCTGCATTTCGAATTCCCAAGCCACCAGATTCTTTTAGAAGACCCATTTTCTGCCAGTTAATAAAGTGCATCCTCCTTTCCTCCGGAGAATGACCCCACCAAAAGCATCTTTGAGTCTTATCGATATTGTTGGTGGCACCTTTTGGTAATAGAAATATACCCATTGCATAAATGGGAATTGCAGATAACGTGGTCTTACATAAAACATTCCTTCCCACCAGATTAAGAAAATGTTGTCTCCATCCTGATTGTCTAGATGCAAATATATCATTTAGAAAACCAAAACTTGAAATTCTGTAGTCTGATTTTAATGGGTAGATACCTAGATATTTATCTTCAACTGTCATCTCACGAACACCTAGATCCTGAATTGTGGACTGTTTTCTGATATCTGAAACACCTCTGCTAAAATGAATCGCTGATTTGGTGTAATTGATCTGCTGACCAGATATCAAAGCATATTCTTCCAAGATTTTCTTCAGGATGAGAACATTTATTCTTGAATGAACACCAAAGAAAAAAAGATCGTCTGCAAACATCAAGTGACTGATTGTTGGAGCCATACTATTTATTTTATAACCTTGGAATAAACCTTGGATTTCATGTTGATGCATCAGGATCGATAGGCCTTGAGAACAAATGATGAATAAAGATGGAGATAATGGAAACCCTGCCTAATTCCCCTCTCACTCTTGAATAAACCTTGAGGAGAACCATTGATATTAATAGAGAATAAAGCCGTTGTGACACAGTTCATTATCATAGAATGTGATGTTTCATGAATCCCCATTAAATGAAGCATATTATCCAAGAATGCCCAATTAACTCTATCATACGCCTTTTCCATATCAACTTTCAAAGCAAAATGACCATTTATAGCATAAGAAGTATTCATAGAATGCAAGAGTTCTTTTGCCACTATTATGTTATCCAGTATTTGTCTCCCTGGCACAAATGCATTTTGCGACCAACTGATGAAATTATCCAAGTGTGGTTTAATTCTATTCGAGATAATTTTTGCCACCACTTTGTACAGCACATTACATAATTCTATTGGACGAAAATCAGATGCACATTTCGGGTTTTTTATCTTGGGAACAAGAGTAATGTTGGTATGGTTTAATAACTCAGGAAACTCAACATATTGAAATACTTGATTTATTAATTTCACAACATCATTACAAACAATGGACCAACATTTTATATAAAACACGGGAGAAAATCCATCCGGCCCTGGAGCAGTATAAGATCCCATTTTGGATATCACAGACCATATTTCTTCTTGAGTAGGGATTCTAGAAATTTGAGTATTATCAATCTGAGAAGTGGTACTTAAATATTGAAGCGAGAAATCATGAGTACTTACTGAGGAATCTTTTTGAAAGAGAGATTGAAAATGATTGACTAAAATACTTGCGATTTCGCATTGATATGCTGTCCAGGAGTTGTCATCCTTCCTCAAGTGACTGATATTATTTATTCTCCTTCTATGTTGAACTGATAAATGGAAATGTCTTGTATTTCTATCACCATCTTTGGCCCAAGCCTGTTTCATTCTCTGATCCCAGTAAGTAGCTTCCATCACAAGATAGTCATTTAATTCCGCCGTTATAATCTTTTCCTGGTGGATTGAATAGGCAGTTGGACGTTTAGCTTGAATTCGTAGAAGTTTTGCTTTTAGGATGGTGATCATATGTTTAACACATACGATTCTTCTTCGACTCCAATATGAAAGAAAAACACCCAATTTTCTTATCTTAGACAAAATATCTTCCTCCAAGTCTTCACTCCAACATTCTCCCACCTTCTCTAAAAATTTCGAATGTGAAATCCAATAAGCTTCAAACTTGTAATTTGGTGGAGCTCTAGCAATTGGTCTTGAAGTGTTCAGAAGAATAGGGACATGATCACTAGAAATTCTTGGAAGGTGGAGAACAGCAGCCGAATGAAAAACAATACACCATTCAGGGTTTGCCAAAACCCTATCAAGATGCTGTCTAATAAGGCCTTGGAACGCTCTACCATTACTCCAAGTGTATGCTGGGCCAGAAAATCCTAAATCCAATAGATGATTCTGGTGATTGAAATCATTAAAAGCAGATATATTAGAATCAAGAATCGGCAAGCCTCCAAATTTTTACTGGCTCGAAACGATAGAATTAAAATCTCCGATAAAGCTCTTACAATAATCAAAATTGCTAACATAATTGGTTAGAGAAGACCAAAACGCAGCCCTTTGGTTTGTGATTGGAGGACCATAAATACAGAATAATTGCCAAGAATTTATGTGACCATCATTTTGGATCATAGCATGAATCATATTTGAAGAATGAGAAATAATTTCAATATCTATTCCTTCCTTCCAAAGAAGCCAAAGGCCTCCACTTCTGCCTACTGAAGAAACTACACAATGGTGATCAAAACCAAATTGAATGATCTTTTGAGAAGAGATCGATTCAGACATCTTAGTCTCAGAAAGAAATACAATGGATGGATTCGTACCTCTGAGGAATGAATGTAATGTGAGAATTGTTGGGATATTCCCCAAACCCCAATAATTCCATGATAAGATCAGCATTTATCATGCGGCATTTTAAGGATAACCGCCGTACCATTTGTAGAATTTGTAGTAGATTTTCTTTGAATCTTTGCCTGGGGAGAGTTTCTAATAATATAGTCTTCATCTTGACCTCGTTTTGCACCCTGACCTCCAATATTATTATCATCATTACTTGAAGAAGATTTCCCCTGTAATCTAGACATCATCTTCCAATCATTATGAATAGGATTATTTTTCGGGTTAGAGTTGACAACCATTTCCTTGGTGCCCATTGAAATATGATTCCTTGCATATGTAACAATGAGATTGAGTGAAAGTGGGCTTTCAGTGATAATCTGATCATTAGCAGCATGGCTTGTTTGCCTCTTGAAACCATCATGTTCATTCGATCCTCTTCAACCTGGTGCTCTGCCATGAAATAAGGATTTCCCCTAGAACCCGAGGCCATATCAGAGTTTCTTGAACAATTAGGATTATTAAGATCAACAACTTCAGATCTAACACGAAAATGTCTTTGGTACCCAATAACCAGGTCTGATCGTTCGTAAGTACGATCAGAAGCAGAAAAAGATCTTCCCCTTGAAGTAGAAGGAATGGATCTGTAATGAGCATGGTTGGAAGAACAATTTTCATCCTTTTCAGGAGCCGGGGCTTCACCAACTACATAAATATCTTTGAACTCTGGAATTTCCTTAACTTGAGATTTTGCAGAAACATTAATTGAAGGATGGTATACCGGTTTGATCATTTCCATTGCTGCTTGATGTAGATTTTCAGGGTGATTCTGAAAGATGTAATCCTTGTAATCATTTACCTTTGGGCAGTTATGCATCAGATGGCCAATAAAACCACAGAAAATACAAAATTTCGGAAGTCGTTCATATTTGATAGTAACTTTATAGTTTGGATTATTCGGCAGAGGAAAGTCAATAGCCTGTGGAAGATGTCGGTTGAGATTGATGTGAGTTTTAGTTCTTGCAAATTTACCCCATGTAGTTGCTTCATAGACCGGTATTGGACGAGTTTCACCAATTTGAGAGACAAATTCGTGAACATACATTGCACTTAAGTTTTCCACAGGTAATCCTTGAATTTGAAGACCAAGTTCTACAGATTCAAACTTGTAATCACTTGGCAATTTACCCAAAACGCACCTCTCTAGAGCATAGAGATCTTCCTTAATGATCCAAGGAATTCCATCCATAATCATGTCCGTATCAGCACGAGATTCAAATTTTATTAGGAATGTATCATCAGTAAAAACTGAGACATAGAAGGCATGGTTGGTTTTCCAAAATTTTTGGAGAATTTCTCTTACAGAAGTAATTTGCAGGGATTTGTTGGTGATGATTTTAAGGACCAGACACATATTGTGATTGAGTTTGGAACCAGGAAAGTGATTGTCGATATTGATCATGGAGGATGATTTTTCCTGAGCCAATAGGTTTGCAAAATCATGCAACAGATCATCATGGAGATTTTTTTTTTTTTTTTTTTTTAAGATAAATTATACCACAAAGGGACATCCAGATATTCCTTTGTGTTTCTAACCGTTGGATGTAAATTCAATTTTTCAACGAATCTCCTTCTAACTATGTTGTGAGTCCTATCTCTTTAAAGGGAACTCGATGGGGACAGTTATCAGAGGAGGAAGGTGAGATTTATTCACAAACACGAAGAAATAGGGAATGGGTCTCTTTATAGCTCGTAGTGCTGATGTAAATAGATTTAATAGGCTAGCCATTTATATTGAATATGACGATTATCCTACATCATCGTCGGTATTAGAGAACATGGTGGTAGAAGATACTCCTTCTTCCCATCAGATGGTTTTCAACATGTTTGCCATCGGAAAAAGGAGAAATATTTTGATGGTGGCATGGGGACGAATAAAAATTTAACACTTGTCTCTCTTTTTCATACCATTTTTAACAAATTAACATATGGCAGACGGATATCACCCAACATAGCAAAGAGAGAGTTCTTGGCTATGTTGTGTTCCACACTTCTTTACCGCAGACGGATAAACGAGTTGTTGACCAGTTTGGAGTGATATCCATAATTGAACCATTCAGAACAGAAGTAATTCCAAATAAGTTTCGAGAACACACAACTAACGAAGATCATTAGCTTCTGCATTCTGCAACCAGCTCGCAAAAACAACAAAGATTAATTAAAGGATTACCACTTGGACTGACAATTCCTTTTAATTTCTTTTCTGCCGATTATCAGTTGTAGGGAGCCTATTCAAAACACACTGCCATTGCCATAAGAAGAAACCCACCTTGTGAGGGAAATCTCTAGACAAAATGAAGGAGTGGTAGGATCTTGAATAACAACTTTATATACAGACTTTGCTTCACAGTAAAATTACCCGAGTAAAACTAGAGTCATCTTCATCTGGGTGAAACACAATGTAGTCGAGCTTGCTGTAAACAATTAAAAGCTTAAATTTATTATTAACTTTTGAGTTTGCAGATAATCAGTATGCTCGTCAGTCGACAACAAAACAAAATGCAAATACACTGGTTTCAGGAGATGAACGTTATTAGCCATCATCCCTGATTCGTCTTCTGGCTAACTAAGTTGAATACTACTTGGTTTCTCTAGTATCAACTACATACAAAACTGCATCACCGGAACGATTCAGGATTAATATAAATCTCTAATGATGGTACATTCAAATAACTCTCTTCAAAAAAATCCTTCTCAATCTGGATCGGAGTTAAAGAAGTTCTACAAAGAGGACAAGTTGTTTGGTTATGAATCATCCAACGATCTAAACAACTTCCATGGAAAATATGACTGCAATTCACTAATGGTTTTATTTCATCTCCACCCTCATATTCACATAGACAAATTGCACAGCTATCTTGGTCATGCACGTTAATTTTTCCTGCTAAAATCAATTCCTCAAATTTGACAGCCGGTAGAGCTGCTATAATGAGATTGGCTGACGCTACAACCAACTGATCAGACTCTGTCTCCGGATACATAACTTCTTCTGTATTATCAGTGAATTTGCCGAAACCCAGAATTTGAAGAAAGAAGTTGATGAATATTTTGATGATACTTAAAATGTAACATATCAGTACAATAAAATCTGGAACTTTGGGGTTCCTCGTCGACATGATGGACATTGGCAACATTGCACAAACAATGTCAAACAGATAGATACAGTTTATATTCTTTCTTCCTTTGCAGCACAGATAACAAGTATATATGGTAAATTGTTTCTGATTTGAGTTGAGAACAACTAAAGGCTGCTTCTTATTTATTTGTATAGATTTTTGTAGGTTCGAGTTTGTGGTGTTTAACAAAGCCACGTACTAGAAAAACGATAGTATATAATTCTCTAATAACTATGAGGGTTCAGAAAAGTGATGGAACGGCCAAATTGAAGATAAATTTTTCTAGAAGATTAACTAAGAGCCTCACAATAGTGTGTGACCACGTGGAAGCATTCATGCCGTAAAACACTGTACTATATTACTGTCGGAATGTGGCTACACGGCGCCACTCCTTCACTTGACTATATGATCAAGACTGTTGACTACTAACTTTTTTTTTTTTTATGGTTCTCTAGAATCTGGATAGAACGCACATGAGATGGGCTAATGAAGTGGAGGTTTCTAGAAGAAGGAAAAGTAAGTAATTAGTTCTAGTGGTGATCTTAAGTTCTCAAGTCTCACGCGATCTTAAAGTTAATTTCCACAAAATGGTCTTTATTTGTTTATTAGCTAGAAGAAGATCGGTAAAGTTTCTGCCTTTGTCTGTAGTGATTATTGGCTGATACCGATAGTGTTAAAAATTGTTTGGGCCACCGGAGGAATTTAGAGAAAGTTATTCTGGAATTGACAATGCTATTTGAGGCCACCTAATATGCTTTTACTTGGCTCAGCTCCGGATGCTGTATAGGGCGATATACAGTTATTTTATGACTGGAACCGGTTAGTTTTCTAACTTGGGTTGATTCTATGGTTGGAACCTTAGAATCAACCATAAAAGTAAAACTATCAGTCTCTTTGAATCGTGCATGAAGAATTTGTGCGCCTAATAATTATTTGTGTCTAACAATATTAATCATCATAAAAATAAAAATAAGCAACATTTTCATGCATGATTCATTTACTTGCTGGTGTAGTGCACCAAATATTGATTTTATTGGTTTGGTTTTAAAGTATATATACAACTTCTCGGTAAATACTTTCACCAGCTCGATGAATTACAACATCGTTGCATTTTCAATGCTGCATAGTTCATGAATAAATTAAATAAAGAAAATAAATTGAGATGTTGGAGTAAACTAAGCACTCTTTGCTGTATCTCCAAAAAGAATTTATTATTTAGGGTGAGATTGTTTTTATCGCCAAAATCCAAGGGTGTTAGAGGAGTAACATTTTGGAGAGCTTGTTTTCTCCTCTTAGTGTTTGTTTTAAAATGTTAATTTCTC
The DNA here is from genome assembly GCA_023529315.1 of Papaver bracteatum. Taxonomy (NCBI): domain Eukaryota; kingdom Viridiplantae; phylum Streptophyta; class Magnoliopsida; order Ranunculales; family Papaveraceae; genus Papaver; species Papaver bracteatum. The sequence continues at coordinate 828,692 of JAJJWX010000965.1, forward strand.
AGATACTGAAAGGCAGGCAACATACATATTGAATAATAAATTTAGCCCGCGGAACTCTAATTTCGGTCAATGGAAGGATGATTCAAAATTTATGTACACCTTTGTTCTACATCAAAACTGATTATTGAATGAAAAGGTGGTGTTAATATGGATGTTCGAGAAGTATCATTTTTTTTTTAAAGTTCCGGCCCTCTAGAGCGCAAGTAATAACCACACGACTCAAATTCTTAATTCTATATTCTCACACGACTCCAAAGTTTCTCGTAAGGGAAGAAGTAACTGAACTAATTAATTATTAACAAGGATAAGTAAATAACCACAATGCACAAGGGTTAACGAGGTGGGGGGTTTCTAGACAGAGAAAATGTAAGTAACCAGTGCTAGTGGTGATCTCGAATTCTCTATTGCACACGATTCTCAAGTTTCCACAAAACGGCACACTTCTGAAGAAGACATACACCTAACTTGTCTAGGGAAGAATTAAGTGAACTGGCCCTCTAGAGTGATTGTTGGCTGCTAGTTACTAAAAACTGTCTGAGAGCCATCCGCGGGCTGACTTATTAGCTCAAGAGGCTTATGGTTGTGATTATGGCTGTCAACGGGTCCGGGTCCTCCCGGGTGGTACATGGCCCAGAACCGAACCCGGCATATCAGCATCGGTTCCGGGTCCTAACGGTTCCGGGTCCGGTTCCATAATGTGTTGGCCCAGAACCGTACCCATTTAAAGTCCCGGATACCCGTTGGGTCCGGGTACCCGTTGGGTATTAAAAAAACTATTAAAATCTTAATTTCTTTCTCTTTTTAACTTGAATATAAATTATTTTTATAAAAATTTATTATCATTTCTTTATTAATGTATTAAATAAAGATTAAATGTAAGAAAAAAAATCAAAAATAAAAAAAAATCAAAGCCGAAACTAGCAAAATACCTATAATTTTGCTAAAAAAATGATCAAAAGGTTAAATAAACGGGTACCCGTTATCCGCAGGTATCCGACGGGTATTACCCGTTAACATTCGGGTCCAATCGGGTAATTACCCGTCGGGTCCTAAGTTGCTAATGGGTCCAACTTTAGGACCCAAAACCGGACCCGATCTAGCGGATCCGGTTCCGGGTAACGGGTAACGGGTACCCATTGACAACCCTAGTTGTGATCTTAATTTGCTTAGGTTGGATAATTTTCCTCTATGGTTATTAGCCTCAATAATATGTTTAAATCCATATCTTGTTAACCAGAACCCAAAAAAAAAAAAAAAAAAGGGTTACTCTTAAATATAGCCCACAGATTTATTAACCAGAACTCAAAAAGTTTAAGCTAAAATGAAAATTCAAACATGTCTTCATTTTATTAACAATTTAACTTAAATTCTTCTACTTCCACAAAATCAAAATAAACCCTAGCTTTTCTTTTAATCATACTTCATTATATTTCAAATTGGTTATACTTGTTCTTTTATAATAATTCTCAAACAATTATAAACCCTAATTCTTACTGTTCCCTAAAAACAACTAAATATTAATTTCTTAATTCTCTCTAAAATGATATACTTTTTTTATAATCATGATATAGTATTAAAATCAATAAGAGTATATATATTCTAATTGTTCTATTCAAAAATTTCCACCATAACATCAATTAAAACCGAATTAACTTAGGGTTTGATTCTTTTCCCATGACCATTAAAACTCCATAAACACAATCTATAACAAAAAAATCTCTAAGATGATTGCACCAAAAATGTTTCAGGGTAATTGATTATTCTTCAAAAATATTAATCATGTCAAATATCTTACATAAACTTAATCACAAAAAAATAGATAAATAACTTTTTTTTGTTGATTTAGGGTTTTAATGATCATCTTAATATTTTGGGCTATGTATAATAATCATGTAAAATTTTGTGGGCTATGCGTAAGATATTAAAGGCAGGTTTGGTTAGTTAAAACATTTATTTTAAATGAGTTATGGTTAATAAAAACATGGGTTACGTTTAAGAGAAGCGAAAAAAAATAGCAAAGTTTAGCAGGTGCGGTTGGAATCAGAAGCAAAACCTTTATAATAACACGTGTCATGACCAAGGGCTCTTCTCCTTCTCTACACTTAGTAGGAACTATAAGCAATGCTGGTCTCACATGGCTTCACTAATGGATCAAAAAGGTACAAGTAAATTAAGTGTTGCAAACATAGCATTCATCAACATTCATGTGATTCAATTGTTCCAAGGGTGGTCTAACAATGTTTTGCAAGGTAGAGGTAAGGATGTTTGGCAAATCTTACACTATGCGGTTTGTTGGATTTTATGGAAGGAAAGGAACGGAAAAGTTTTCGGAGGACGGCAAAAGAGTGTGCAAGAAAGTATGGATTTGGTTAAGCAACTTATAGTTTTATGGTCTTGTGACAAAGATACTTTTAAGTTTGTCGACCCTAGTTTAATTTGGAGTAATTGGGATACTCTGATGTGTATGTAGCATTGTTTTTAACTTGGGTTTGATCCCGAGTTAATTTGGTTTCTTTTTTCCTTTTTATTATAATCTTTTTCTTCAAAAAAAAAAACATTTACGTGATTCATTTACTTAGGGTAGTGCACCAAATACCGATTCTATTGCGCTTGGTTGTACAAGATAAATGCTTTTCTCAGTAATTACTTGCCTCAGTGCAGTGAAAAAACAATGTCTGATTTTTTAAGAGTCATGGTTAAACGTATACCGTAAAGGAAGTGAGATGTTGGAGTAAACTAAACAACCTTAGTTGCACCTCCAACATACGCGAGTTTTTTCTCCCAATTAAGAGTATTACTGTATTAGGGTGAGGTTGTTTTAGATTATCAAAAACAAAGGGTGATGAGAATAGCTTTTGCTCTTTGTTTTATTATTGGGATTCCACTAAGTTGTCTATGTACATGTGATGTGATCGTGTTGGAGAGCTTGTTAAAAAATGTATATGTAGATTTAATGAGGGTGTATTAAAATGTAAATTTCTCACGTACTCAAAGATGGGATAGAAATTGAAATACAAATTTTGCTGTTGATTTTTAAATTCCGCCAGTTGAATGATGTTCCAATAATATACACAACAAACACAACACGTTTTAAATCTACAAAGAGGAAAAAAGGTCGAATGCAATTTTTTGTTGTTGTTTCTTAGGAAAATGCATTGTTATAAAAAACGAATAGAAATTTAAAAGCTCGATAAATTATCTAAGCAGTGAGCCAAATTAGAGTAATGATTTGTTTTCAATATAATTGTTTCTTGAAGTATCATCGCAATACCTGAGCATCCGGAAAGCAATGAGCCACATTTTTATGGATTCTTATTCACACCAGGTCAGTAAAAAACATGAGAAAGATCCCAGTTTTAGTTTTATGCTGTTAGTTCAAATTTGTACAACTTCTATAGGAGACAGCTGATAGGCAATTATATCCACTTCCCCTCAAATTTTGATAATTCGAGTATTATATCGAGCTATAATTGCATTAAGATGTTACAGGGTTGTGAGGAAACAACAACAAAACTGATAGTAGCAGGTAATATTAATCACAAAAGGGAATGACAAAATCAAAACACTGGGAGTTAGCAACAAGCAGGCATCTTAATTTAATACCCCTTTAGTTTGTGCTACGTTGATAGCTAACCGTTCAGTAAGTAAGTAAAAATAGACATCATCTCAAACACTAGAGACAACTTCAATCATTTGGTCATTGTGAATGCTTGATTCTCATTTAACATAAAAAAAGCAAAACAAGGGTAAACCAGCTCAACTTCAATTTTTTTCTTTTCTTTTGTGCAGTACTTGACAAAAAGTACAAGCAATTCGAGTGCTGCAAATTCAATATTAATGAACAATTCACTTGATTCTGTTTGCATAGTACACCCAAGAATTGATTTATTGGTCCCATGTAGAGCATTAAATACTCTTCTTAGTGGTTACTCATTTTTTCGCTCAATTCAACAGTTATGTTACAATTTTATCTTTCGGGGGTACAGGAGAGAACTATTAGATGTTGGAGCAAACTAAGCACATCTACACGTACCCAATAAGTTATTTATCAGATTCACAAGAACTGTGTCTATGGTGATAAGTTTATATTCATTTAAGAAATGGAACTTTAGATGTTTATAGAAGAGTTTGTATGAGTATTCAGGAGCCTAGCATTTTTAGGGGCCACCCAAAAGGAATTAGGGGCCAATAATAAGAAAAAATAGGATCACCCAAACGTAAATTCAAGCTAGTCCTTATGTCGTGTATTTGGTAATGGAAAAATTGCCCTTCCACAATCGGTAGTTAATACTACAACCGGTAGTAAAGTGTGTTACTTTAACCTCCGAATGTATTCAATTTTCAAATTTTAGCACTACCATAATCGGTAGTAAAATTAACTTCCGAATGTATATTGGCCTCAAAATGAGATTTTGCCATAATCATAAAATTTTCGAACTTTGATACTACCATAATCGGTAGTAAAGTGTGTTACTTTAACCTCCGAATATACTCAATTTTTGAATTTTAGCAATACCATAATCGGTAGTAAATTAAACTTCCGAATGTATATTGGCCCCAAATTGAGATTTTTCCAAAATCCTAATTTTTTTGAACTTTGGTACTACCATAATCGGTAGTAAAGTGTGTTACTTTAACCTCCGAATATACTCAATTTTCGAATTTTAGCACTACCATAATCGGTAGTAAATTTAACTTCCGAATGTATATTGGCCCCAAAATGTGATTTTGCCAAAATCCTAAAATTTTCGAACTTTGGTGCTACCATAATCGGTAGTAAAGTGTGTTACTTTAAACTCTGAATATACTCAATTTTCGAATTTTAGCACTACCATAATAGGTAATAAATTTAACTTCCGAATGTATATTGGCCCCAAATGTGATTTTGCCAAAATCCTAAAATTTTCGAATTTTGGTACTACCGTAATCGGTAGTAACGTGTGTTACTTTAACCTTCGAATATACTCAAATTTCGAATTTTATTAGAGCAATTCCTATGGAATGAATAAACCAAGAGTTTGTTCATTTTTATCCCACTATGGGATGAACAAACCAAGAAAATGGATGTTCAAATGGCCTGATTTGTTCATTTGAACATTGAGACACTCCACCAGCCGCGCGTCTAGTGCAAGGACGCGCGACATGGCTAATAACTCGGGCGATAGGTAGGATGATGCCAGAGTTCATAGTGAGAGCGCTCACTACTAAATGTTAAACACACCTCACTTCTTCTGATTTTTAACTATTAAAAAAATATTTATTATATTTATAACTATATTACTTTATTATATTATATTTCATAACTTTATCATTATTTAATTAAAATTAAAATCACATTATATTAGGTGGTGGGTCCCAATTTTTAAATATGATCATTTTGTGTGGGTTTTCCATAATGGAAAACACAGTTTGTTCATCCACGTGGATGAACAAAAAAAGTTTTTTGTTCATTGCCATAGGAATTGCTCTTACTACCATAATCGGTAGTAAACTGTGTAATAAGTGATGCTTATTATTTACCGATTGTGTTTATCGCCCCAAATTCAAATTTTCAAAACTTAATAAAATTTCGAAATTTTGTTCGTTCACAATCGGTAGTTAATGGTGTTCATTATATACCGATTGGCGTAACTTTTATTACAGAGAAATTGAATTTTTTGAATCAAGAATAATCGGTAGATAACGATCAATTTACCTACCGATTATGGTGGATGTTGATCATCAACCATAATAGGTAGGTAAAGTATATTATTATCTACCGATTATGTTTCTGCTAGTGTAAATCCAAGAACATAAACCATAATCGGTAGGTAAAATGGATAGTTATGTACTGATTATGCTTCTGCTACTATAAATTGAAGAAATTTTTTGAATCAAATTTTTTATTTCAAGTAATCAAATCCTAATTTTGAATCCCAACTACTATCATCTATTGGTTTTGTTTGTTGAACTCCTTTTTGTTTTTTGATGTTGTAAGTTTCAACTTTAAGGTTAATGAATTTTGAGTTTTAATTTTAAACAATCAATCATAACATTTGTTTGATCGACGATCTTTGTTTTCAATCATAATTAAAATGATGAAAAAAAAATAAATTCAAATTGGTAAGAAAGAGAAGAAGAAGAAGAAGAATGATATGATTATGAAAATAAAGGATATAGGTTTGGATTTAGTATAAAGGTGAAGGACAATATAGACAATTTTATATATTTTAAGACACCCCTTAACCCCCTTCAATGGATAAGAATAAAAAAGTGGCCCCTAATTCCTTTTGGTTGACCCCTAAAAATGCTAGGTTTAGGAGATCCTATTTTCAACTGGGTTGGAATTCATAATATTTGTAGCAGTAAATCATATAGAGAAGAAGACAAAGAGGAAGAGAAGGAGAGAGTTTATTATTGATCAGCAACTAGGTTACATGGATATAATAACATATATATACATGTAAGGGAAACCTTAGGTATAGCTAGTTGGTCGCACATCCATGGGCCGTAGGCCCTACAACACTCCCCCTTGTGCGGTCCAATAGAATTCCATATGCAGTGCTTCACATAGAGTGCTTCGAATATAGTTCTTCAAATGTTGTTGTCTCCTTGATTACTTGTGCCGAAATCAATTGCCTCGTTAAAACTTTGATAAGGAAAAGCCCAGTAGGATAAAGCCATCTTCACATGTAGTAATTCATATGTTGTCTCCTACTTTACATGTAGTTCATCACATGTAATGCGATCTTCAAATATCGATGAGTCTAAGTTAATTTCCTCGTTAAAACTTGGCCAGGGAAACCCAGTGGGACAAAACCTGAACTAAATAGAAATAGTACAATATTAAGCAAACTTAGAACATAGTTGGACTCGAATATGTTTCCTCATTAAAACCTTGACGAAGGAAAAAAGAGTACAACGTGACAGATGCAAGTAAAGGTGATCAGTTGCAGATGATCACTTTGCTCCGTTGAAGTTGACTAGTTGATTCACAAGTCCTAAGGAAGAAAATCCTAATAAGAAAGACAATAGTCTTAGCTGGGAAATTACATTCCTAGTGTTTGTTATTGTCTCATTAAAAACCTTGTCGAGTAACAAAACCCTTTGGGAAAAAGTAACCTCGGTGAAGGAAAATAGTTCGACACACCATTAGATGCTCCCCCTGATGTCAGACAATTTTCATTAGTCTAATGCAGTCAAAAGGAGTTTATCACATTGTACCTTGGTGACTTGAAAGCTTATAAGACCATGTTGTTGATTTTGGAAGTTACGTTGCTTAACAAACTATCACGTTTCAGTTCTTTGATTCAAATATTTTTAGTAATATCAACACGATCTCTATGTCTTCAACGTTTAACATACTTGATATTTTAGTGTTGTCTCACTAAAAACCTTGTCGAGAGACAAAACCATTTGGGAAAAACTATTCTCGATCGAAGGGAAAAATAGTACAACACAACTTCAATTTCGAAGTAAAATATGACGACATCATATCCTTAGATCCTCCCCCTGATGTCGGCATCTCCCCCTGATTACTTTCAGAGTTATTCTAGACAGTTCGTTTAGTCATGTATCTTTCGAAACTGAATATTGGTAATGACTTAGAAAATAATCTACCATATCTCCCTATGATTACTTTCGTTGGAGAAGAGATTATTGTTCCTTCATAATCAACAAATTTTGGATTGAACTTTCATTAGAATTCATTTTAATGTATTTGCAGGGATAAAATAAATTTATGTCAATGGTTACTTTTAAGTACATGATTACATTCACTATACCATTCCAATGACATTGCGTTGGCGCTGAGCTATATCTAGATAACAAGTACCTTGAGGATGCAAAATTTTATCGAGTACATTATTATACTAAGTACAACAATGCGTCTATTGTACTTAGACATGGGAATTTCATCTCCCAACACATCTTCGTCATCTTCCTTTATACGAAATTGTCACTTACTTACATTTGAACCTCGACTAATCATGCGAGTGCTATCATGATGCATTTCTTTGTTAAATTTCCTGACAACTTTAGAAAAATGCAAACTAGTGGAATAATATACCACAAGCTCAGTATTCGATTGAGCTTTCCCTAGATTTTTCATCTCAAATTTGGATTTTAAATAGCTTTTAGGGTCTCTTGTTACATCAATAGTACACATCATGTCTGTAACATCAACATAAATAACTACAATTCCAAATCAGGAACTTTCTTATGAACACGCAAGGAATAATAACTTACTTTTCTATCCCCTCCAAATCAAATAACCACTTAGACGGGTATACCACTTCCGCATGATTGCTTCAATCTATAAGTGAATGTTCTATCTAATTGTAAATGCACTCTGTGGTTTCGAGTTACTTGATTTGGGAAACAAAAGTCTATCCATTGCTTTTGTAAATATCTTTTATCTCTTGATTATTTCAGAGATATGTAACAACCACATACATATGCTGCATTTCAAGTCCTTTTAAAAATTACCAAGTTGACTAAGTAGCGTAACTGTATAACGTTCATTACAAAAGAACAATTCTAGGGCTTTGTGAGAAACCTCGCGCCACAAGGCGAGTCTTTGTACTTTAAGACTACTTTATTCTCATTATGCTTTATGACAAATTAATTATGTATGTCCAATATGCTTTAAACTTGGTTGGTTAGCACCACCACACCAAATACCCATATATTTGCCAAAGAACTAAGTTCTACCTGGATTGTGTAGGCCAAATATGCTATTTATTTGAAATCAATCAAAATAAAGCATGGTTCGATCTCATTGTGATCTACTTCTGGAGAAACTAATTATGGATTATATCATCATTGTGCACGCATGATCCTTTCATTGACTCATGTGCATTCTCATAATATGCCAGGATTTCATTGTTCTCTAGAATCATTTAAAACTTCGGAGCGTCCTCCCATTTGATTCATGGACATATTCAGATACAATCTTATGGGATGATTTCTGATGATATAAATAAGTTGTGCCTTACTCACCTACTTCCTTTCTTGGTGAGAATTGATCGAATGAAATGGTATCTCCAACTTCCTTTATGGAGCCACGGCCTCAACCACACTTCCACTGAGTGTAGTTGCAACACCTTAGTCTATGGTGTACCCCATAGTAAGGATTTCTAACTTTGCAGGAATATTTGCTGTTGGTATGTGTGATCTTGTCACTTTAGCGACATCAGTTTACATTCTGAAAATCGATTATTCTTTGTCACTTCACATTTACATTTGTGGAGTACAAGAATCAACATGAGACATAGTGGGAACACACCGCGACAATTCTTATCGTTTCCTTAGAAAATACTTTTTCTTATCTCCCCCTAACGACGAGAAGAATGTCTCATTAAAATGACAACCCGCAAATCTAGCGGTAAGAGATATCCTGCCAAAAGTTTTAAAATGCGGATAATTGTTGGGAAGTCATTTCCAACATAACTACTTAACAATTTTGAAGACCCATCATAGTACGATGTGGAGTCATAATGTCACATATATAGTGTAACCAAAAATGCGTAAAAACACGAATGTCAGGATTAAATCTAGTTACCAACTGGTACGCAGAAAAGGTTGACTAATATTGGGTTCTAAAATCAAATTAAGTAAGATGCGTGTAATATTACATATCCCCAAAGCAATAAAAGATATGTTGGTACGCATAACCTATTCCTTAAACACCATATGTAACCTTTGATGGTAGTCTTTGCTAGACCATTGGGTATAAGATGCTCTATATTGATCCTATTAAACATGCAATATTCATCAAGTACTTTTGATGTAATTTCTCTAGCATTAATAAGGGTGGTTAACCTTTACACTTTGCATTGTGTAATATGTGCTAGGAGTTTTCAAACGCAAATTTCTTGGGAACTATAGCTAGTCCAAAATGTCAAAACATTCACTAGATCCATCAGTCACTTTAATGGTCCGCATTCTGCATGAATATTTTTCTAAAGTTCACCTTGTTTTCTTTGTAATATGGAATTTTTTACCATTTGCATCTTAGGATGGTCTCAATCCTGCTTTACTGAAGACTTTGTAAAAATAAGTGATATGCTTTCTTCCGTAGAAGCATAATGGGAAGTGGGGTTGTGCATCTAGTAATTTAGAAAACACTTATTGAGAGATATGTCGTCAGTTTGCATTCTGTCAATCTTTTTCCCATTTTCGTTCACTCAAATAAAGTGATATTTGTATGAGTTCTTTCAAAACAATCATCATGTCACAACCAAAGTTTCTTTATGGTTATTTCCAAAGCATGTATGAGTCAGTTTCCAACATTTCATCATGAGAGTCAATATGATTCAATAATCCAAATATTATAGTGAATTACATTGCACTAGATTGACTCATTAGTTTCTCTAAAATATATTTCCTTCCAAATATATTAGAGACTATAAAAGATGCAATCAATTACATTCTCATCACTGTGAGTTTCCATATGATATCCACTCTTATGGGTTTCTTTGGAATTTAACAAAGTGATTAGCTCTCAGTACATATGGACCTTTCGTGACTTTGTTTCATCTTGGAAACAAATTTTGAAAAATGCTTCTCTCAATGATCCAATCATCGTAATCATATTATAAGGAAGTAGTTCAACAACTAGTTTGAATTCCTTAAGATAATGGAAGAAAAACAATTATGAGTTAGACACTTGGGTCTTGAGAGTTTTAACAGGTAGTGTGTCCTTATTACGTAATAAAAGTGGGATTCAATTCAAGTACTTTAGAGTGAATATATATTACGTGTCTCCCAATATATCTCAAGTTCTTTAGAGAATTTATGTCTCTTGTTTTCATTCCATAAGTACAGACATTGGATCCAAATCAACTGAATAAGAAAGTCAATTGTCTAGGAAAATTTCTTGTTGCCATTAAAGTTGATGTGAAAATTGGTTGCTAATATGATACACACATTACATTGTATATATACCAATACCTATGACCAGGGTGCATTTCCAACTCTTTATTTATGATGGGAGCTAGAAATACATTTTAGCTGATCCCATGTTCAATTGATACCATACTTTGGTGTCATTACTGCTAGAGAAAGAATAATAAAAAAAAATTATCATGATATATATGTCCCTTTTCACATGCTTTATATGAGTCGGTACGTCTAACCCTCATTACTTTGGGGGTTCTTTCCATTTTCAATTTTGCTACATTTAGCTTAATTAGAGAAATTTCTTTATCTCAATAGGCCAAGAGAATCTCACTACACATGTCAACCAATTACTTTAGGTTGAATATATTACTAAAAAAATAATTAATCCTCTTGTTGTCATACTTCAACATATACTGGTTCGTTAGTATTATGGATGAAGTAGAGAAATGAAAAAATTTCAGACTTATATAATCTTTTGTGAGTTCTTCCACAAAAACTAGAATACATGTGATTTTATTTGAACGTGTCTTTTGAAACTACTGACAGATTAATAGTCGAGTAAGTGGATTACATTCTACAGAACATTCAAATTTTTGGGAGAAAAATACCAAGTACACAATAATGGTGCTCAAGTGCTTTTAAACACCAGATGAGTACATTGAAATTGAGTTGGTACAACCAATTGAACAAAAGGCATCATTCTATTATAGCCAATATATCATATTCAATAGAACAAATAGCATTAAGACCAAAATTCTTAATGAATGAGATCAATAGAAATAATTTAAATTGACCGTTTATATGATATTGACTTATTTTAAGAAAGAAATAAACAAAACTAGGCATATTTTAAAAACAAATAAATAAGCCTAGAGAGTAAATAAGCCTAGCATATAAAAACTTGCCGTATAGTTACATACCTTAAAATTTGGTTCCCACCGTATATACACAAATACAGAAAGCTCTGGGTCCCGCAGTCCAAAAATTGGAACTGAACATAACAAGCTGGGCTGGAACTGAACTGGACAGTACAGGCTGGCACGGAACTGAACTAGATAGGACAAGACAGCCAAACTGGAACGGATGTGCTAGATCGGAACGGAATAGGACAAGGGCCGATCTGGAACGGGACAGGCTTTTCCCGGATCGGAACAAGGGGTTTTCCTTCTTCTCCTCGTACCGTCTCCTCGGATTTTCTCCTCGTAACGGCCAGAATTAATGAGACCAATTAGTACACACAGTACAAATCAAATCACAACTATACATGGATATGCCATCAAAAAGAAAGAGAACACAATGATGCCTTTTTATTTAACACGATTGATCGATCAATTTATGCAATCGATGATGCCTTTTTATTTAACACGATTGATCGATCAATTTATGCAATCGTTAAAGCACCGTGGATGACATCAAAACATAACAGGAATCAACCGTGGATAAGAAAGCATATATAGTTTGATGACATCAAATCAATTATTTATAAGGGCATGTATATTAGGTTGTAAAAGCAAACATACGTATCATATACATGTAAATTAAAAAATAAAATAAAAATTAGGCAATCATGGATTATCATGTATATATACAAATACAATCATGGCAGACATACACATCATTTCAAAGATGCTCAAGTGTATTGATTGGAAGGAAAAAAAAAAAAGAGAAAAAGGAAATCCAACTTAACTGATTTGACAGTGATTGTATAAATCATGTTGATGTAAACGTGCATCTCAGTTTTCTTTTATTTCTCTAATCCGAACAGCTTGTGTTTTAACAATTTTAAATTATTGAGTTATAGATCTTGAGGACGGAGATTTCCGAAACTGTATTTGCGGGATCTGGTACGATCAAAGGAAGAAAAAAAATGTTCTCACAGCAGGAAAGAGCTCGTGCATGATAACGTATAGCAGTAAATTATATAGAGAAGAAGACAAAGAGGCAGAGAAGGAGAGGGTTTCCTATTGATCAACAGCCAGGTAACATATATATAATAACATATATATACATGTAAGGGAAACCCTAGGTATAGCTAGTTGGACCGCACATCCATGGGCCGTAGGCCCTACAATAAAATTTCATTGTTCTAATTTTTGGTTGATATCAGCTAGAACTGTATGAAATACTATCTCCATTAACATCCGATTGAGGGATTGTTGGGATTATTTTACAAGGTTTGATTGGGGTATACCCAATAAGACAAAATAAGGTCATTTGGAAGTAAAACAAGCCACCCCTTATCCATATATTTTCCAAATGGCTAATATACCCTTGTTTAATTAACACTAAAAAATATGATTAGGTTAATTAATTGAGTTTAGATTGATTAATTGAGTAGATTAAAACTTATGAAATGAAATTTTGTTTTTGATTGAACTTATTTGGAAAGATTTTTTATGAAAAAAAATTGTTTTGAGAAAATCTTTTGCAACATAAATGAAAGCACACAACCCAAACACTTCTAAAAAGGGGATTGTAATGTTGTTGTATGAAATCATACTCTCAAAATTAGATCATAAATCAACACTTTCAGTTCTGAAAGTATGAAAAGTCGGCAAGGTCGACAAGTGAAGACCATCACGACTATATTTGGCCGGCAAGGTATATGAATGAAGAAAATGCCAACTAAATTTGGTCGGCAGGGCATTTTAATGAAGAAGATGCCGACTTTTTTTTTATTTTGACACACAGGAGACGGCTATTGAAAAATATTAGTCGGAAAGGTCTACAAAAAAAAACCCCTCCGGCTGTATTAGTCGGCAAGATAATTCTAGTTTTAACATCACAAATTACTAATTTTTTTTTTTTACGAATTTTTTAATATTAAGTTTTACTTTCAATTTAATTGGTCCAAATTTGATTTGTTTTCCGCCCAACTTTTGTAACGGTTCTTGTTAATGTTTCCTCCCTTTCACTCGGGGGAATCTTCCAAATAGTCTAATATATTCCAACCACAAAACCTATCTCTTCTTTACTAAAACCGCATCCATTGTTAGGGACCAAAATACATCCCAAACTCAAAACCAAAATCGACGAGAAATGATCTCAGTTTTCTTTTCCCTCCTTCATCTCATTCGTTTCTCTGTAATTCCATCACTCTGGAACAACTGATGGAGAAGAAGTTGTTTAAACACCGATAGAAGAAGAAAGTGTCTCCGCTGTGGATTGGATTATATTTATTTTTTTGAAGAGAGGAAATTAAGAGAAGATTGTTAATCAGTTGTAAATCCTGAATATGGTAGTGTTGATCAGGTGAAATTGTTCTAGTGAGAAATCGAAAAAGGTAAACTTAGGGTTTCAGTTAATTGAATCTTGCTTTATTAAAATTGAGTATGGAATAATGATTCTTAGATGGGTTCTGTTCAAATTAAGGTTGAATCGATGGCATGGAGTTAAACTTCGGTTTATAAAATCAAATTACAAATTAGGGTTTCTGGTTTCCCCAAAACAGAACTAGGGTTCTTCGTGGTAATGAATTACCTCTAGAAATTAGAAGAAATGATTTTGGATAAGGGAAATAAGGTTGAAGCTTGAAGAACATAACTATCTCAGAGGCACAGAGGTGTTATATACATCAAATTTATTGAGTTCTCTTTTATGGTTGTGGTATGTATGGGAATGAAAATGAATGGATTTTTGATTAATTGAGTTTGAATTTCCTGATTTTTGTACCTGCACTTGATGTGTTTCACTTCCATTTATAACTTGCTCAAGTTCTAATGATTTTAACTCAATGTAATTGCTGCCAAATGTAGGTGGGAAGATCGCTGCAGACTGTAGCATAATTATCTGTTGTTTGAGCACTTTTTTTTTGAAGAAGAAAAGGATGTATTAATGAGAAAATATGTACAGTATTACAAAGAGATCAATTCCGAGTACATGAGACCCGAAAACTTGAACTCTCCCAAAGGCCTATCTCATGCCCATAACTTCTTCCCATTGGAATAGAATTTGATTCATCGAGTATCCTTTGAAAATGTCTGTGCTCGAGCTCCACAAACGAATGTTTATCTTCATAGCACACACCATCTCGTCCTTCGTTTTATGCCTTCCCCCATGAATTCTACTATTTCTTTCTAACCATACTTCCCAACAAATTGCGAATGGAATCAATTTCCACACCAACTTTAGCCTGCCTGCAACTTTATTCACGCTCCAGCTCTGTAAACAATCCTGGATAGTCTCTTGAAAAACCCATCGCACATTACATGAGTTTAAAAACTCATTCCAGAAGTACCTTACCCCTGTGCAGTTAACTAACAAATGATCCTGAGATTCCTCTTTATCGTTGCTATGTAATAAGCAAAGATTAGAAGTAACGCCGACCCTTCTATTTCGCATCATAACACGAGTTGGCACCGAGTGGTGCATAGCCGCCCATACCGAAAAAGGACCTTAGGCGGCACAAACTTGCTTGTCACCACTTTAGCACACTCCCATATCTCCTCCCCGATCGTCATCTTGTTGTAAATTTCCTTCGCCGTGCAAATACCTTCAATGTTGTCCTCTTCTCCCGGAGTCAGAGATGAATTTCTTAAGTCATGCTTAATTTCCAACAAGTCTATACTCTCTGCTGGACCCATTGTTCTCCCAAAGACAAAGTTCCAAGTAGTTTTCCTCATATTCTCCACCGTTTCCATTTTCTGGGTACTTACTTTGTATAATCTGGGATATTTATCCTTTAGAGCGCCCTTCTCCACCCACCAGTCGTGCCAGAATCTTACCTTCTTCCCATTTTTTACCCTGATTTTGACCGTTTCATAAAAGTCTTTGTTTGCTCTCAGAATACTGTACCACAAACTCTTTCCCTGTGATTCTTTGGTCTCAGATAGGTACTGTGAACGAATCATTGATTGGGATTTTATCGCTCATAATTCTCCTCCACGCGCCGTTGTTTCAACACAGTATCTTCCATGCCATTTCGCAATCAATGACCTATTGATCATTCTTAAGCTTCTGATTCCCAATCCTCCATATTTCTTAGCCCTGCATATCTTTTTCCAAGAAACCCAACTCATTTTCTTTTTCTCCTCATCCTCCCCCCATAAAAACTTTCTCATTATGCTGTTCAATCTCTTTTCCACTGCCACCGGAAGATAATACAAAGACATGTAATATGTTGCAATACTTTCCAGAGAAGTTTTAATTAGAGTCACCCTACCAGCCTTGTTGAGAAATTTTCTTTTCCATGGAGCCAACTTTTTCTTCATTCTTTCAATCACCACCTCCCATATTGCCACATTTGATTTTGCTATCACCTTCAAGCATTCCCAAATAAGTAAAAGGTAAAGATTCAATCTTGCATCCTAGCTCCACAGCTAGTTCATTAACCAACTCATCTGATACTTATCATTGAGCTTTTTCCAAGTTTAACTTCCACCTCAAACAACACAAGCATTATCATAAGCCTCCTTACCTCCAGCTTAGAAGCATTAATCATGATGATTGTATCATCTGCAAACTGTAGATGAGAAATTATAGTTCCTCCCGTAGTCACCTGGAATCCACTAACTCTCGTTGTCTGACTTCATTCATTAACATTGACAGAACCTCCACTACCAAAAGAAATAGAAAAGGTGACAACGGGTCGCCTTGTCTAATGCCTTTAGAAGGTCTTATGATGTTAGTAGCCTCCCCATTAACTAGAATTGAGAATTCTGCTACTGTGATACACCATTTAATCCAATTTATCCATTTCTCCCCAAACCCATTTTTCTTAAGAATATTAAAGAGCGAATGCCAATTAACATTGTCGAAGGCCTTTTCCATGTCTATTTTACAAAGAATGCCCGGTATTTTTTGCCGTATTCTGCTATCGATGCACTCATTAGCTATGAGTATTCCGTCCAGAATTTGCTTCCCTTTGACAAATGCCCCTTGAGTCTCAGACACCAGGTTAGGCATTACCATCTTTATTCTCTCCGCAAGTAACTTTGAGATGATCTTATAGAAGCTGCTGATTAGACTTAATGGTCTAAAATCTTTAACCGTTGCTGAGTCTTCCTTTTTCGGAATCAACTTCATGAAATCCGTGTTCAATCTTCAGTCCATCTTCTCTTTTTCATGAAATTCTTTTACCGCCGCCATTATATCGTTCTTCAAAAAATCCCAACCCGCTTTAATGAACTCGACATTGTAACCGTCTGGGCCTGGTGCCTTATTCACACCACATCTGTTTATAGCTTGTAGCACTTCTTCCTCCGCAAAGGGTCTCTCCAACCATTCCTGTTTGTTCCAACTCAATTCTTCTGAAATTCATACTCTCAAAAGAGGGATTCACCGGATTTGTCGCTTTAAAGAGGTTAGTGTAGTACTGTTGAATCTCTTTTTTGATCACGTCTTGGTTAAAGACGTCAACACCTTCCACCTCTAATTTAGTGATACAGTTCCTTCTTCTTGTTGCATTCGCCATCTTGTGAAAAAAAATTTTGTATTTTTGTCCCCCTCTTTGAAACCTTGGACTTTTGCTCTCTGATGAGCCATTCTTGCTCTAGTTACCTTAACATTGTTTAGGTTAACTAATAAATTAGCTCTATCTTCAATCTGATCTGTAGAAAGAGTTGTTGTTTCTTCCTCCAGATTAACTGTTTTAATCTTCTCCAGTAGCTCCTCCTCCTCCTTCCTTACATTACCAAACTTATCTTTGCTCCATTTCTTGATGAAAAATTTGAAGTTCTGAAGTTTTCTAAACAAGATGTAGTCAGGTGAGCCTGTAAATTCCATAGCCTTCCACCAAATCTCTACAAGCTTCATAAACTCTGGATGTTTCAGCCAGTGGTTCTCTATCTTAAAACTTGTGTTCATTTTAATTCTTGAAAACAAATCTAACATCAGCGGATTATGATCTGAAACAGTTCTAACCAGGGCAGTTTGAGTTGCATTAGAGAATTTAGCATCAAAAGAAGTACAAACCATGACTCTGTTGTTTGAGCACTTATTGTAAGTTCATATTATTCGAATAAATAAAGTTCATCCTAAGCTGTAAGGAATTCCGTTAACTTGATTGATTTATTTTCTATGTGGATAGGAGGTATGGTTTGCTTGGATCAATTAAAAGAGATTTTGTTAAAGAATGGTGCTTCCCTAATCTTGTCGAATTCCATAATAATTGTTTTTGTCCCATTCGTAAATTACTCGCACAGTATCTATCTTTTTACGCCTCTATCTATGGAAGATGAATTACAATTTTTTTCTTGAAACACAAGTCGATTAAGTAGTTGTCGAGAGGTAAGTAACGACATTTTTGTTCATGTTTATTGTCTATTTTCACTTAATTTGTGGGTCTAGTTATGATAACCCTTTTTTCTGCCATGAATCATGTTGGAATCCCCATTTGGATTTGTAAGCTGAGGACCTTAATTACTCATCGGATTGGTTAAAGTGTGAGGAAGTATTTTTATTGAATCTCCTGATCTAAGGTCTTCGGACGCAAAGGTTCCCAGGTACAAAGGTCTCCGGTCCTCTTGCCAGCCAGGGGTTTTCCAACCCCTAGTAAGTTCCTTTTTCCTTTTTTTCTTTCCATATTCTATCTTTACAGTTTAATTTTGGAAATTTGTGGAAAACAAAATGTAACCTCTATTTTAATTTGTGCGAGGGCAAAAAAAGCAACAATGATCAATTTCAATTAAGGGAAATCATAGAACAAATCAAGTAACCTCTATTTTAGTTTCTACTGGTATTGGGTATTACTTTTGGTCGTTGTAATTCATATCATTTTCACTCACTACGTATGACTAGTAAGTTAGAAAAGCTAAATCACCATTAGGTTTATCAGTATATAATGATTATGTGTATTCCCTGTCTGTCTTCATTCTGAAAGGAATATCTGTTTTGCTCATATCCAAAGCATGTATGGCTAAGTGTTAAATGTAGCCACATATAAAGTGATTGAAGTCTACCAGAGAGTAAATTTTCATTTCTTGCAAGGCTTGAATATCTGAAATTTGATTTTTCTTACTTGTATGTGGCAAATTAGTCATCCTACACTTTTTGTTTCGTAAATAAGTAAACTGGATGCATTAGCATTTTGATTATGTTCACATTCAATACAATTTTTACGAACATTATTTTAGTTGGGATTTGAAATGTATGTCAAGGCCAAGTGCTAGAACATTATTTTGTAGGTGCTTTAATATGCTTAAGTATATCTCACGTTAATAGTTAAGTGACTGCTAATCGTAAGAAACTCGAAAACTACGTGAAAGAAAGAAGAAAACCCTTAATTATATGTGAAACGAGAGAGACAAAGAGTCATAACTGCGATTCGTTATTAGTAATGATGTAGTTCATAGTTGATAATCTTCGGAATGTTGGAATTTGGGAGATATACGAGCATGGTTGTCTTGCTCGCATAGAGCTCCTAGGAAGCAAGACTAACTCTTTAAAAACTCTACTTCTTATTAACTTCTTGCTTCTTGTTACACTTTTATCTAAAGAGAATATTCTAGAGTATAATACCAAGGATAAGTATGGAGAAGTTTATCCTTCACATGTCTAATTTGACTAATACTTATCTAGTCTAATACTTATCCTTCACATGTCTATTTTGACTAACCTAGATAATTCTAGATTACAAATCATATATTATTTCCAACATCCCCTCCTAATTTGTAATCTTCTTGGTTTCGATCATCACCCGATTTTTCACTTCTCATGCTCGTGCTGTAATTTCTCTTTTTTTCATGTCCATGACATTCTTTGCGCCGACATCGCCTCGTCTTCTCATGATGTCTCCATAGCTCTCGTTTTCCATCCTCTTTTATTCCAGCTAGCTTATCATTCTGCTATCCTCTCAGTGGGTTCGTTCCCACCGTCTCCGGCCTTTACGCGGCCTTCCAAGCCTTCACTCGGCTTTCATGTAGCCTTCACTCGGCTACTCTCGTCACGAGTAGAGGATTAGCATCTCGTGACAACATGGCTTTTCTCATGCCATGTCTGAAAGCGCACTCTTTTCCACATGCACTTCCTACAATTTCTCTTTTTCCTTTGAGCTTCCATCATGGAGACACTTTTACATCTTCAACGATATTTTATCTCACGAGCAACATCTTTTTTTTTTTCTTTTTTTTTTTTTCTCAACTCTTGTTAATTCTCTTTTACGTAGTCATGGGTGATAATATGGGGTATAAAACAAACATCTAAAACTCAAAAAACTCAAACTGCACATGGTTGAGAGTCGTACCTTTCATCCTCTCATCTCCTTTAGGACTCCATAAACGATTTCAATATGCGCAGATGACTTTGACGCCCCATATGGATCGAACCTCCGCTCTGATACCATGTTGGAATTTGGGAGATATACGAGCATGGTTGTCTTGCTCGCATAGAGCTCCTAGGAAGCAAGACTAACTCTTTAAAAACTCTAATTCTTATTAACTTCTTGCTTCTTGTTACACTTTTATCTAAAGAGAATATTCTAGAGTATAATACCAAGGATAAGTATGGAGAAGTTTATCCTTCACATGTCTAATTTGACTAATACTTATCTAGTCTAATACTTATCCTTCACATGTCTATTTTGACTAACCTAGATAATTCTAGATTACAAATCATATATTATTTCCAACACGGAAGACATTTCAAAGAATTATAATTGCAATTTCATAGTAGAAAATATGGACTTATGGCAGCAGCCAGCAGGTACCCACTACTGAGTTATGTAGTTGATAGTCTTCGGAAGAGCATTATCGTTAATGTGAACTGCTCTATATTTAGTTTCTTTTATAGTGTGTATGAGATTCTTTTTTGGTTTGCCTTCTCTAGTATATGAACTCTTTTGGAAATAGCCTTTATGGATTGTTATTGCATCTCCTTTTACTGATTTCACTCTTAAATATGTTGGTTTACTGAATTTTTCTACCAGTGTGCGAAAGATTACTGAACTTCTATCCTATAGTCGTTTTTTAAGGAATTAACGTGCATTCCGTGCTCAAAATGTAGTTTACATCAGTTCTGGGTGCTTGCAGATATATTACTTTCTCAAAAGAAGACGAGGCGTTCCGCTATATACAATCAGTGCATGGCCAAGTCCTAGAAGATATACCCTTAAAGTAAGCTCATGCACTATCTGTCATGTATTATGCATAACAACAGGTTCAGCATGTAGTTTCTTGAGCTCTAGGTTGAAGGAAACTACACTTGCAATTCTTGTGCATCGCAAATATTATAGAAACTTCATTTATTTTCTTTCGTTTTTTGCTTTTTAGACCAGTGCTAAGTGGGTGTTGGTCTGCTTTCAGGTTCGGTAGGATAAGAAGATGCCGACATGGCTTTTGCTGAACTCTAGCTATATATGGATGAACAACTGAAGAATAGGGCATCAGGTAATTAATTCCACTTTGTAACTAAATGTTCTATTAGTTTAGTCCATTAACACTCGCCTCCATGAATATAGCATGATCCAATTAAAACACGTTTATTATCGGAATACTGATTTCAGGCGTCCTGCAGAGCCAACATATCAGAATACAAGTTTCAGGCATCCTGCAAAGCCTATAAAATAGCTTGAGCATAAAGTGCAAGTGTTGGGATCTCAACCACCTATAAATTGCATTTCTCGAAGAGGGGATTCAATCATGGTAATGCAGAATCAGTCAAAACTGAATTACACTCTAAGATTCCATTTGTTATTTCGAGTGTTTAGTTTGGCTACTGTTCTTTTTACTTATTGACTGAATCTAATGAGATGCAGGAACTAGCCGAGAGTTTCACATTGTTAGAGATATCACAAAGCTGGGATAAATTCAATGTTCGACTTCGTCAAACTCACAGGTGGCACATTATTATGCTTTTAGATTCCATCTTTTCTAGTTTCTCCGACTTTTAGTCAGAACTGTGTTACATTTTATCCAAGAACTGATAATTGCCAACAATGAAATTTGTAATCAAAACAAATTCAGAAAGATAAATCTTTGTTGTATGCGACTGATGAATTCACTAGAAATATTCTTTGATGTTGCAGGCTGTCATATAGACAAAGGAGTTGAACATAAGATTGGTGTCATATAACCAGAGGAGTTGAAGTGAATATGGACAAGTGAGAGTTTCTTTTATACTTTGTGTATATGTTATAACTTAGAATGTTTGACAATAACCCAAGTATCATTGACAAATATGATAAACATAGTTTTGAACAATGTTTGCTTCCTTTTTTTTTGTATAATTACTTTAATGGGTAAAAGATATAATATTTGTAGAATGAATTGAATTAAATGAAATAATTCCAGTGGAAATAGGTTTATCGGGGTTGCGGGGAAATTGTGGGGGAGTTTGAAATGGATTTAAACAAATTTTGATTTGGGTCAACATAGGCCGACTTCATGTTTTTTTTTGTTGCAAGAAAAACGAGAGTCGGTCAACATTGACCTAGTCAACTTTTTTTTTGTAACTAAGTAAAAATTAGTAACGGCATATTTGATGTTACCAATTTTTTACTAGAAAATGGAAGTCTATCAACGCTGACTAAGTCAAGATATTAGCAACACGTGTAAATTTTTTGAAACGGCTGAGAAGCAGCTACTAATTCAAAATTAGTGCGGTCAATGGGCCGTTACTAATTCCGTTACAACCTAAGATTAGTAACGACAAAATGCTCGTTACTAAAATTTGTTACACCCCCTTTTGTAACGGCTTAAACCGGTTACAACCCCGATTTGAAACACCTTGCTCCTGTTGCTAATCCCCAAATTTGGTGTAGTGAATACCCTGCCGGCTGTTGAAATTTTTTATAGTCGCCATGGCTATTATGAAAAGGAAGCAAGATATGCATGTTACGACCTTGCCGACCAAAAACACAGAAATCATAATTTTTGATTTCTAACCTAATATAACCATCAACTCACACAACACAATGATGTGTTTGAGTTTAAACATTATTTATAGTCTTCTTTTCGCCGTTAGAGTCAACAATTTTTTTGGAAAATCAAAGTTGAAGATTTTTATATGGCTTTGGTTGATCAAAGATGTAGATGAGGAAGAAGTAGAGAAGATTAAGAGTTGTTTGGTTTTTTAATTTTAGGGTTAGTGAAATTAAGAAATGGGTTTATTTTTAAGATTTAATTAGTTCAAGGGTATTAAAGTAAAATCACCCTTTTATGAAAATGCCGACTAGGTCCCCTTAAAATGGGCTATACCCCTATCAAGCCAGGTTATTTTATGTGAGCTCTTCAAGCTTATTGTTGAATGTGCTTAATCAATTTTATTAGTTGGCTAGTCTTATATTCAAAAGAAATGAGTGTATAATTTGGTTTATCAATAAAATTCAGCGTGGCACAAGCTAGGATTGATTCAAGGCTCAACGACTATTGTAAATAGTTGTGCTTTATTTATTGGTTAGTTCAGACTACTAAAATTGCATCCAAGAGGGTCGGTCGATAGGCAATTGGATCCACCTGCCGTACAGAGGTTGGATTTCCACTTCACCAAAAAAAAAAAAAATAAAGGTGTTTAGAGAAGAGTTCTAATAAATGTTGAATTAATGGATGGGTAGAATGTACATACTAATAAACGTTTCTGTAGTTTGTAGTGTATAAGAAGCGCCGTCAATTTGACTTGCCAGGAAACAAGATTGGATATAGAATGTACGATATGAGAATGGTGTGTTGCCTCTAAAACATAACATAGCTGAGTGAAGAATATGTGTGCACATGCAGTTTCAATGCCTCTCCCTTGACGATCCATAAATTTCGAGTTATCCGGCATCTGAGTCGATCTTTTACTTTTGAGTAATATAATATTTTGGAATGTCGGTTTTGTTTCTGTCAATTATGGGTTGCCCGGATCAACTAATTTAAAAGTCAAAGCTTTGGCAAAAAAAAAAAAAAATTCAGTTAGCCAAGTGAAATCTCTAGTTCTTTCACCAGGACCTGTGTATGGAAATAATAGTGTTAAAAGTGCATGCAACAGGTTAAACAGACCACATAGTCATCCACTGCATTTTCATGCGGCTTTCAAATTGAATCTCTTTTCCAAAAAAAACTTGAACTCGAAGACTTCAAGATTCTACAGCTCTAGTAATGATTCATTCAAATTGATCTCTTTAAAATCCCCACTCATTTGAACCGGAACTGAAGACGTTCTACAGAGTGGACAACTTCTTTGATTATTAATCATCCAACGATCTAAACAACTTCCATGGAATATATGACGACAATTCAGTAAGGGTCTTATTTCATCTTGACCTTCATACTCGCATAGACAAATTGCACAACAATCTTGATCACGCACATTAACTTTACTTGTTAGAATCAAGTCCTCAAATTTCACAACTGGTAGAGTTCTTCTGATAAGTTTTTCCGTAGCTACAACCGCATGATGAGATTCTATCTGCGGGTACGTATGAGAAAATATTATGTCATCTGAATCAGCAAATTTGACGAAACCAAGAATTTCAAGAATGAAGAAAATGAATATTCCGATGGTACTTAAAATGTAAAATATCATCAGTAGAATAAACTTTGGAAATTTTGGGTTACTTGCAGCCATAATGGACACTGCGCAAACAATGACAAACAGATGATACATGGAAAGTTTGTAGCTTCGCAACACAAATGAATATGTAGATTGCAAGTATTGAAGTATAGATATGCTTGATTGTTTTTGATTGTTTACAGGAAATGCAGCTGCTTCTTATGTTGATAGATTTTGTAAGGCCTTCATGTTTGTGGTACTTAGCAAAGCCGTACGTACCAAAAAGATAAATAGAATAAATCATTATTTCTATATAGTGAGGAATATGTGAGGGCCTCACAATGGTGATCGCGTGGAACCATTCATACCGTTAAACACTGTACTATATATTACTGCCGTATAACTGTTGGAATTTGGCTATTACTCCCTCCATCTCAAAATAACAATCCTAATTGATTTTGTCAAAATAATAAGAAAATCCTATAAAAAGTTATGAGTAACCCTTGACTAGCCTATTTAGTGTTAAGTTATTACCAAAGGTAGATGAAAGGTAATGTAAGAATATATAGAAGTATTAGGAATTTTGTAACTACTCATAAATGTTTTCATTTAAGAAAGGAATGACAATTAATACAAAAAAATATTGAATGGATTTTTTCCTTATATATGGTGATAATATTTATGATTGGAATTAAGTTTATATGTGACCAATGATGGTCCTGGCATGGGACCAATGCAACTTCGTCTAGCTTCTCTTCCAATTAGACACGGTGGGTTGGGTATGTACTTCATGGAAGATGCTATGAATTATCGTTATTTGGCATCTATTATCCAAACCCAGCCTCTTCAGTCCATTATTTTGCGCAACTCTTCTCTGCAAGGCCCAGACGTCGGTTTGCAATGAGTTGTTGATTTGTTCTCCAGTGTGTGTCCTAATGTCAATGTCTATTTGACTGCCCCCCATCCCATGAAAATTTTGGCGGTTAAATATTTCGAGGTTGTCATGAAGGACATGCCGGAGAAGTTCTCAATTTCTTTACGGGACTCTGCTCTTTGGCAATGCAAATGAGATCTATTCATGCTAAAGACTTTCTTAAAGCTCTTCCTATCGGCTAGTCTCAATCAGAGGGTGGTGCGACAATTCATTGTTGTTTTGTGCTATCGTTTTGGTATCCCACTTTTCTGCAGGAAGTCAATATGCTTTTTGTAACCGCGATATGGATTGCTATGGGGATCATGCCTTACATTGTGCCCATGAGGTAGGCTCAAATTTAGGCATGATCTTGTCGCATGACGCAATTTTTGATATGTATTTCCGTGCGGGGTTCCCGCCGGGGTGAAGTTTCCTTAAGTCTCATGTCTAATGACGGTAGTGCTTTAAGACCTGTACGACATTTTTTTTTTTAACTGGGACAATGGTCGTGATGTTGCTTGGATATTCTTGGGGTTTCTACCTTACGGTGGTGGAATTCGTGCGTTCCATCTCTGCCAGTTAAGCAATGCCATTTCGCAAAAATAAGAAATATCTCGACAAATGTATGGCTCAAGGTTATGGTTTTGGTACTCGGCCTTTCTACGTTTGGTGAACTTGGTAATGACACAATTTGAATTTTTTGAAGAGGCATAATCATTTGTCTAGGTTTGATGTTACTGCAAGGAAATGGAATTTATTTTTTCATAGGTTAGGGATTGTTATACAGAAAGGGGTTGGAGCCCGGCTTGTCGCTAGGTTTCCAACTAGTTTCTTAAATTCTTCCCTTGTTGTTGATGATTTTGAGTTTATATTAAAAATTATTTTATAATTATAAAAAATAAAGGGTATACTTAATAGTTTAAGGGAAAAGTATGTCTATAAACACGAGCGAGATAAAAAGAGACAGACCAAAGTAGAAATTAGGACAGATAAAAAAGAAAGAGGGAGTATGTTTTTTTTAGCAAGTGGGAATTAAATGTTTGACCCTCCCCTCACTCTCTTACTCAAATGGCATTTGGTTTAAAATTCAATTTAAAAAATTAACCCATTTTATTGAAATGACCCTTAAAAAGAAGGAGGGTCATTTGAATAAAGATGAATGATGATATTATCAAATAATAAACTATATCCTTTTAAGGGTATAATAGTCATGCCAACTTAAACATAACATGTCTCACTTAACCATACGTAAGAATTCAACAAATTTTATATATTTGGAAAGCTTTTAAAATATCTACATAACGAGCGTAAATACAACTATCAAATTTTCATTTCATATAATTTTTTTAATTCTTTAAGTAATTTTTTTAAATTTTCTTCATATTTTATAGTGTTCAGAATATATGCACACTGATTTTTGTAAATAATTTTTTGATTTTTCTTCATATTGTATAGTGTGCAGTCAATATGCACACTGATTTTATTTAGAAAATATGCACACCGGTTTTTTTGTGAACAATTTTTTAAATTTTCTTCATATTTTATAGTGTGGAGGAAATATGCACACTGATTTTTGTAAATATTTTTTTAAATTTTCTTCATATTTTATTGTGTGCATACAATATGCACACTGATTTTATGTGCATACAATATGCACACCGGTTATAATATTCCAGGGCCACTAGAATAATTTGTAAATTTTATTAAATAACCCTGGGTCAAAAGAGTAAGACCCATAATTTCGGGTCATGATAATAAATTTCTCTTTTAGAAAATAGGATTGGTCTAGTGACTCTAATCTAGTGTGACGATTTGATCCGACATGCCAACCACTCTCTTACTTGACTATGGTCAACACAGTTGAGTGTTGACATTTGATATACAGAGAGGAGCAAAATATGACCTGACTGAGTAATTTTTTTGTTGAGTCGGTTACTAATGCAACTCTATTCTATATGTTTGTTTAAATCGGGCTAAAATATCTCTTGAATTAACCATAAATATCCCCTACTCTTTGAGCGGGTGGTGGTGGGGTGGGGGAAATTTGTCTGGCTAACACAATTAACCATAAAAATGTGTTAATTTGCATGAGAATTATGTGATACTTTACTCGTCGGTATAGGATGCGAAAACCTAATTTAATCCAGTAAACCCGACCGGGTTACTGGCTAGTCCAGCGGGAAAACACATTTACTCGTTAGTCCAAAAAAGTTTTGAAAAGAGTAAAATTACTCTACTAACCCTAACATATAAGATTACATATATTAATACATATGTTACTACATATGTAGTATGTAGTAATAACATATGTAGTATACTAGTAGTAACTAGTATGTATGTAGTATACTCGTAGTAACTAGTATGTAGTATGTAGTATACTAGTAGTAACTAGTATATAGTATGTAGTAATATCATATGTATTATTTAGTATACTAGTAGTATAATAATAGTAACTAGTACTAGTAATAATATGTTATGTATTGATACTACTACATATTGATATGTAGTACGTTATATATAGGTACTACATATTGATATGTAGTATATGTTTGATATGTAGTATGTTATATATTGATACTACATATTGATATGTAGTATGTTATATATTGGTAGTACATATTGATATGTAGTATGTTATATATTGATATGTAGTATGTAATATATTGATACTACATATTGATATGTAGTATGTTATGTATTGATACTACATATCAAAAAATGGTTATGTATTGATACTACATATGTTACTAATAGTATACTAGTATATATTGATACTAGTATACTAGTTAATACTAGTAAAGTAGTTACCAGATTTACTAGTAACAATAAGATATTTTTGTTACTACTAGTATAGTACATATTAATATGTAGTGTATTGATATTACTAGTATGTAGTAACATACTACTAGTAACATTTACATGTGTTGATACTAATTAGACATGGAAGGGTGTTTTAGGCATTTATAAAATACACTTTTTAATCTCCACGAAGTTTTTGGACTAGAGAGTAAATAATCTAGTCCAAAAACATGTTTTTGGACTAGGGGTAAATGTTTTTCATGGGTGGACTAGCCATTAACTGGGTCATGAAAAAGTGGACTAAACAGTAATTCCTACTTGTTTTAATTGGTTTTGGTTTTTGAATATAAATACCCTTAGCAGTGATTACTTGCCTCAGCTCAAGGAAACAACAACGTTCCACATTTCGTAGGTCATGAGTAAATCTTTACAAGAAAGGAAGTGATAAGAGGTTGGAGTAAACTAAACACTTATAGTTACAGTGTTTATTCTCCGATTTATGAATATCATAGTGAAGTTATAGGATCATGCATTTCTAGCCTCTTAAAAGACAACACGGAAATTGAATTGTAAATTCAGCGTGGCCTCTTAAATTCAGCCGAATGAATGATGTTTTGAACTTATATAATCTTCCGTTTATAACAAAAAAAAAAAAGATGTAACAAAAAAAAAAGTAGAATACAATGGTGAATTATTCAAAAACTATATATATATATATCTTGCAAAAACATCAACATTGCCATCAGGGATACCTATTTACTTGGAGTGTGCCAAATTCTTACATAATACAAAACATCATTTATGTTATACAATCAAGCAACATGATGCCCCTAAGCCAATATGTCTACAGTGTTATAAACTTTTTGCAACCTCATTGGGAAGGCTATGGAATTAGAGAAAATCACAAATGCAATTTTTTTTTGTACTTCACCTAGATGATGTTAAGGCACTTCGACACGATGTTCATCACCTAAATACCTAATTTATGTTTGGGATGCTTTCCCAATAACGCGAATGCAATCGCTCAATGTGTTACAAACAACTTTCAGGAATATTGTTTGAGTGTATGAACATTTATTTTAAGATCTTTTTTTGAAAGTATGAATCAATATAACCTCTCAAAAATGTCAAAATGATAGGTTGATGCTCTTTCAAGAATTCTCAACCCACGAGCAAAATATACTCGCCTATCAATGAAATTTAATGAGATAGACTGGTATGGCCTTATTCACACCTGGTGAGTGAGAAAGATCCCAGATTTGAACTTAACTTTACACTCTTAACTTTGTGCTACAAATAAAATGATAGCTAACAGCTTCACATGCAGCGTAAAAATCCACTACCAAACCCCTTATGATATTTTTTCTGGATCTAAGTATATTTCATAATCAATAAAGATTAAAGTGCTAAAATTGTAAAGATGGAGACAAGGATTTTTACATGGTTCGATCAATGTGATCTACATCCATGGTTCTTCACTATGATTGTTGAGGTTACATAAGTGTTACATTTAGAATCCATTAATGGGTTTTTTATAGAACTCTAGATCTAGTTTTTGGGGAAGAATATGATAAAGAAAATAAATTCCTCTCTACAAATGTGTCTCTTTTTAAAAATGTGTATCCCTCTCTCTCTCCAGCCTTCCTTTTTACATAGTGGATGACAAGCTAACATTTAGTGGAGTACAACTAATTTCACCTCATCTCGTGTTGTGCTACATCTTAGCATGCACGTGCTAAGTCTTCTCGTACGCGTTCTAAGTTCTCTCGCTCGCTAAAGAGATGAGTGAATTTCGCGAGCTAATAAAATGAATCTCTCTCACTAATAAAATGTACCATATGAGATTCTTCCCCTACATGTTGCCTTTTTTTTCTTGAATATTTCTTGAAGAGCAATCTTTAAGAAAAAAACCCATCTTGTTGTAGCTTAGGAGGGAGATGTGTGACGTTGGGGGTAGACTTTTGATCTATGTTGTTGAAGGAACGAAATAAAATAATACCAAACTTGAAAAGTATGTACTTTCCTCTATACTTTTTTTTGAAGCCTTCGTGATAACAAGGTAGTAAGAAACACTTTATTCCTTTTTAAATACTATTGTTTCCTCTGTTTCCATATCTACATTGGTATTCGCAGATGACTCGAAAGAGAAAGAAGAGAAGCCCATGAGAAGTAATCCATCATGATGGAGTGGTTAAGATGATGTTGAGCTTGCGTGAGAATCATGATGTTTGAGGTTGAGGGTTGGTTTTTGATGTTGAACAATATTGAGGATTTATTGGTCTTGGTGTTTTGGATATTTTGTTGAGCTTGAGTGTCTTCGTTTTGTAAAGATGATGCTTCGTGGATTGTTGATGTTGGAGGTTGTTTGTGGTTTATGTGAGATAACTTATGTTTCACACTCTCCCTTGTTGTTGAAGATTCTTATTATTCATGAGTGAAAGTATTCTTTGGAGATGATTCTGACCGAGAACCTAAAGAACGTCAAATATGTTCTTGGTAGTCCATGATCGCCCTTGTTCATTAGATATGAGGGAAGAATTGTTGATGAAGATGGAGATGCTTTGATTCTTTGAGGTTGATTTTGAACTTTTGCTTGAGCTTTGTTGCTTTTGAGTTGATGATCTTTAGTGAAGATTGACGATGATGTTGTTGTGGATATGGAATACTCCTTTCTTTGAATTGTTGGTACCTTCCTTCACTCTTGTCCTCGCTTTTCTCGCCTCTTCTTTTCTTCTCATACGATGGTTTCAAAGTGGTTGGTGCAAAATAGTTGAGAGATAATCCCATACTCCTTGGTGATGTCATCATGTAACCTCAACTTCCTGCATGGTATTGATTCCTTTGTGCTTTATCATTCGTTATTATTCCATAAAATTTTGAAAACACTTGTGGGAATATGCGATTATGTGAAGGTGATGTCATGAAATGCGATGATGCTTGTGCCATGAAAATGCTTATGTGATGATAATGTGATGCTTATATGATGAGAATGCTTATTTATCGTTGATTAAATGGAATGTATAGATAATGTGTGTGTTACTTAGATTATTGTATCTCGTTGGTGTTGATGTTACTTCAAGTTCGCTTCCATTCATTATTGCTTTGGATTTGTCCTTAGTATATGCTTTCCTCTTCGTAGCCTATTGTTTCTTACTTGTTATTTTACTTGTGCTTCAGTATTTATCACATGCATGTTCATTGTATTCTTGCCTCATAGTTTATTCTTGCATCATTAATATTGCATAATAATAATATGATCATTATATAGGTCTTTGTGTTTCTTGTGGAGTTCTTATTATGCCTCCTAAGTAAAGGTCTTAATCAGCCTCACCATGTTAATAAGACTTATCTTTGCCTCACGATATTATTTTTCGTCGTGTGATAGAGTCGTAGGATGTCTTTTTTCTTCGCACAATGATCCATTGACCCTATCTTATCATCTTTCAGATTATTGCCTCTAAGGATATTTGTATGCGACTAGTCTAGATACTCCCGTGAGTAGAAGCCCCATGACATTGCCGATTTTGACACAATTCAGCTCTAATGGAGGGTGTAATCCTTATCTTCCTCATGATTGCACCTTCAAGGAAGCGTACCCTACCGGGTTGGGGTGGGCTCTTCCCATCTAGAGATGCAACAACCTAGTCATTTTCGCGGCCTATTATCCCTCGCCCGATATGCCTTATGGTTACAAGACCACACCATAAGTGGGGTATCTTGAGGACGGAAAGTATATAGCCAGACTTGCCAAGAGCGGCGAGGTGCGCTCCAGCACGCCCTCAACACTCTTGACTCAACCGTGTACGACCCCCGGTCGAGTTTCTACACTCCATGATAGAGAACTTAGTACCTTAGTCTTTCAACTAAGGAGTCTCTACCAGATAAGCTTTTGTTTACCATATATCCATGACTCGGGTTCCAAGGATGGTATGGCTTTGCCCAGCCATGAATTACTAGGTTTTCCCAATTATGACGCGTTAGGGCTTATCTATTTTTCCTCTCGCACATGTGCGAACTAGGGTGCATACCACAATTGATTCCTAGCCTCCCTAGTTAGAGGTTTTAAATTTTATTGCCTCCTATTGAGGTCTTATTCATGAGGTCTTATTGTTTCCTCGTTCTTCTACTTTGTATTTTGTCATTATTCAATGACGTCTTATTGTTTCCTCTTTTCTTCGTGAGATCTTTTAGAAAATATGCAAAAATATATGATGGAGATATATGAGGTCGTATTGTTGCCTCGTTCTTCTTCTACTTGTATTTTGTCATTATTCATGAGGTCTTATTGTTGCCTCTTTTCTCATGAGATTTTTCAAGTTTGCATATTCCTTAGTTGACCATCTGTGTCACTTGTTATTTGTGAAATAAATGCATACTTGAAACTTGACTCTATATGTGCGAATTGTTTAACTAAAATTTTGTGAAATAAATGCATACTTGAAACTTGACTTCTATATGTGCGAATTGCTGAACTAAAATTTGACTATTCAAATCTTGTATTTCAACGCAGTTACATTTGGTCTTTGGCCCTTCTTCACTTTTAGCTAGCTTCTTTATTGCTCAATTGCCTAAATTACTTTTTTTTGGATTATTCACCTAATAGCACACAAATAAGAGA